>OX276452.1:10472789-10750289 GCA_946251905.1 Cryptocephalus moraei | reverse complement strand
CAGATGTTAAAAAATTAAAGCACCTTATGTAATTAAAAGTTTCTTTGAGCTGTTATATGACAATCTTACAATAATTTTAAATTAAAATCCCTTTCGTATTTTCTATGACTTCCAGATGAGCCCCTATGTAATCAGGTGACTGCCACACCGTTGCAGTCAAGATTTCATTCGCATTCAGCATACCCGAGCTCTAATGGATACTCCCAGTGAAAGATCTCGGAATTTATCTCCGCAATTTCTACTATTCCCAATGAAAACAAATCCCCACGTCTGCGTTCATTTTATCGTTACATAGTCATTTTCGCACACCTGTAATGCCCCTCACGACTATTCCGACGTTAAAGTATCTTTTCCACTCTCTTGCCATCGTTTTTAAATTAAGTTTTCAATTCTTCCACATCCGGAAAATGTTCGACTGAGCGGTTCGATTCTTCGGGTTCGCTAGTTCGCGATTTCCCCCGCGCATTTTCGTCGGAGAAAATGTAAAGTAAGCCGAGAGAACGAAGGACAGAGAGGAATTCCGAGCTTTTTCCGACTATTAACAATTATAATGAACTTGATTGATGTCTCGGTTGCATGGGTAAAAATGCGGGTCTGCGATGTCGGGAAATAGGTTAGGTAGAAATTTTTTTCCGGGCAGTTGCTCAGTTTCAGGGTATCATTAACACGTATATCTGAAGGAATTTTTAATCTCGGTAGAGTGCTGGGGGCGGAGCCGTAAAGTCGCGAGAAAGAAACCATAATTAGGGTGTGCATATTAAGGTGTTTTTTGATGGATTTATTTTTTTATCTCAATAATTTTTGAGAAAAATGATCCATAAGCCGTCTGTCAACTATGCTATAGTTGAGTAGTATTTCAGTAGTAGAACAGTATCTCCCTTTTTAATGTATAATTTCACCTCGCTGTTCATAAGGTTTGTCACTATGTCCTCTTAATATGTTTGTTAAACTGTTACTGCCTTCATATTTTGACTTCTCCATGGTTCCGTTATTATCTACAATTGAACTTCTAAACACGATATTTAGTCTACCTTAATGTGACTATTAGGTAGTCGAAACCAATTGAGGCATTTTATTCATCAGTAAACGTGTTGGCAAGACTTTGAGTTTTCTTTCTAAACTGCGCTCTTCTCCCTCTCTTTTCTTTCGCCTAACAATCTGTGTTTGAAGCAAGTTTTACGAAAGTGTTACTGCATAGATCCGAATGGCTCGCTCAGCAACCGTACAACTAACAAAAGTAAAGAAAGGGGAAACTTATTAGAGAAACAAAAGTGACAGTTCAATAGCATTTACTTGCTATAGCCAGATATGTAAAGGCAAGACTTTAAACTGGCACAACGGAAAGATAATTGAAGAATTTAAGCTTTGGATATATTTACAAATCATTATAGTCTGTCAAAATAACCCCTGGAGTAATAAAATCAATATAAATGCAAAATCCATACAAGGCGACATCCTCTAAATTTTGGGAGTTTTACAATGTCTTACACGGTATATAAATATAAAGCGTTATATTTTGAGTGACTCACCCGAAACATGTGCAAATATTGTATGTCGGCCTATTGTAAACATACAGGGAATAAACACTCTCTGGCGTACGGTCGGGGAAAATGAGTAAATAATCAATAGTCGGTAACTGGAAAAATTGTGTGTGTCCACACTCGCATCGGAATTTTGATTCTTGATGGAATCGAAACAATTCAAAATTAAAACTTTCTCATTAACTGAGAACGGCACTAATTTTGGGCGTTTCGATGGTCCCGGTACATTCTCCATCCTCCAAAACGTATCTCCGAAGTTTAAAAATACCACTATGAACACACAGGACTAATGGTTTCCTGGAAAACTCAGGTCTTTATTTTGAAATTCAAACTGTCCCTGTCTAAATACACACACTTGCACGTCTAGGCAATGATGCTTTACTGACCACTGAACAACTGATTTTAAATGAAATAAATGAACCGATGTTATTTACTTAAACACCCGAGATCTTAACGCAAGCATTTGCAGTTGCAGTTCCCTTAACTTACCAAGAATTGCCGAGATGACAATATCCGTTATGGTCTCTTCTTAGAAAAGTTTGGAAAGCAAACTTTGAAAACATAACAAAATCTTTATTGCGTAAAAAATATTTATTATGCCTCTTCACAATCACTTCCTGCTCTGACAAAATTAACCTTAGTGACGGAACATTAGTAGAATCAATGACTGTGTTTTAATCAATGTAGCTCCAAAAAAGTTGATAGTATTTGGTTGTGAAAGTAATTGAAATTTTTATGTAATGCAAGTTTTCTCATTTCACAAAATAGTAAGTACATGCAAATCTTTCCATACGTAATAATATAAAAAGTGAATGAATGAATTAATGGAAATTCAAGATTTGACCACCAATATCTGAATCGACAAATGTGCAAGATAGACGTGAAAAATCCAACACATCGTTATAAATAGGAGATATAAAGATATTACCATAAAATATTATAACTAAATACCGAGTTCAAAAATTATAATATATTATATTAATGACAAGTTAACAAATCAGGTAAAAATGGAAGCGTTTCTGAGTTGATAACATTCGCGGTAGTAATGCCTACCTTTTATTAAAACAATTATAACGGTTTTAAGCAAACTTATCATTACGTATACGATTATAACTCATTTATTTATTTATTTATTTTTGAACGGAATTTATTAATTTCCGTTCATTTCTTTAAAAACGCTTCGGGTTACAGGCGAAATAATCGTTTTATTACTCCACGGGTTATTTTGGCAGACTATAGAACATTGTAGGTGGAACATCGTAACAGGGAAGCGTGGAAAGTTTTGAAAAGCCTCAGGACTAATAGTAAAGAAAAAGTAGCTCCCAACAACATACAATTAGACAAATGGGTACGATACTATGAGGATCTATTAACGGAAAACAGACCAAATTTCTTACATAACACAACGGAAGACTCTGAGACCACCCAACTGGAAGACAGTCTGCTGCACGAAGAGGACGAATTAACACCGACTGAAGTAAAAAAAGCTGTTTCTGAGTTAAAAAACGGGAAGGCTCCTGGCCCTGGAGGTATACCGGCTGAGCTACTGAAGTATGCACCAGATATTTTGTACGAACTCTTAGCATACGTCTTTAATCAATTTATCCGTGGAGAAGACCCACCAGAAGAATGGAACATCGCTTATATCAGTAATATTTATAAGAAGGGCGACAGACGAACGTGCTCAAATTATCGCGGAATCAGTGTTATCAACTCCATTTCAAAAGTATATAGGAAAATCCTAAAGCAGAAAATAGAAAGCCAGTTTAAGGACAACGAAGAACAATGCGGGTTTAGAGCCGGTAGGTCATGTGTGGATAACATCTTTACATTCAAACAGACAATAGAAAAAAGACTTGCGCATAACATGGAAACCCACGCAGTCTTTATAGATCTAACTAAAGCCTACGATAACGTTCCCCTGAGCAGACTGTGGGAAACCATGGAGAGACAGGGTATCAAATCGAACTATATTAAAGCAGTCCAGAAGCTGTAAAAAAATATGACCGCCAGAGTAAAAATGGGTAGTAAAATATCACGAGAATTCCGCGTTACGAAAGGTCTTAAACAAGGCTGTTGCATAGCCCCAACACTGTTCAAAATATTCGTGAAAGGAGCTTTAGAAAGCTGGAGTAAGAAGTGCTCAAATCTCGGAGTACTCATAGGACATAAGAGACTGTTTAGCTTACATTTCGCAGACGACCAAGTTGTGTTGGCGGAAGACGAGATGGACATCCACTATATGGTTAGAAAGCTATATGAAGAATACAAAAGGAGTGGGGTCTGCCAATCAACAGCACAAAGACAGAATATTTAATAGTGGGAGGAACAGGATCTGATCTTATCTTGGGAAACGGCACAATCAGAAACACACGAATATTTAAATATCTGGGGGTAAAATTGGTGGACACAGGTGGAAGCAATGCGGAAATAATCAGCAGAGTCAGACAAGGAAGGGCAGCTATCCCTCAGCTACACAGCACCCTATGGAACGAGAAAATATCAAAAGCAAATAAAATTAGGATTTAAAAAACCATAGTGGAAAGTATAGCTACCTATGGAGCTGAGCTTTGGGAAATCTCGAATCGTAATAGCTCACGCATAAACGCCATGGAAATGGACTTCTGGAGAAGATGCTGCCGGAAAACAAGATTAGACAAAGTTAGAAACACTGATATCAGAGAGGAAATGGGCATAGACATAAGTACATTGGAAACTATTGAAATAAAAAGACTGAAATGTATGGGCACGTCAATCGGATGTCCAACGATAGATGGCCAAAAAGAATATTAGAGTGGTCTCCGCCCAATAGAAGGAAAAGAGGTAGACCAAAACGCGCCTGGGAAACAGAAGTGAAAGAAGCCATGGACAGAAAAAGGTTAAAGGAAGGCGACTGGCGCGATAAAAAGGCTTGGAAATTAGGATGCGAAAAACGGCCACCAGAGCTGTAAATAACTCGCCTATATATATATATATATATATATATATATATATATATATATATATATATATATATATATATATATATAGTAACACCTGGTTATTGCTTGATTTCGTGAATTTAAAAATCAACTATTGATAATACTAAACTTAATGTACTTGGAATATTTTAAACATCTATTAGATAGATCAGAACAAATGGAAAATCTAAGTATTGAACGAAAAGTACTGGGGAAACCTATACTTCCAAACCTTCCAGAAGTAGAGTACCAACACAATGGGTAGATCGACTAAAATAACAGCTAACTAAAAATCTGCATAGAAGGAAATCACTGAGACACATTATAGATGACGAAAACGAAATAGTAAACAATTAGGAAGAAGGGATGTCGTCACGTTCTACCAACTGAATGTGGGCAGAGTACGAGCAGGAGGATTGCGCCCTTTCACATAACACAACGACTCCCCGACTACCCTCTCCCTACACCATAACAACATTTGCGCGCCCAATAAATTCCATCCTACAATAATTTTTTATTAAAATTTGGGGCTCGGAAATAGTTCTCCCGCATCCCCCCAAGAGTCCAACAATAACGTATTTCACTCCTAGAAGTTTTATAGCTCACCATCGATCCGATACTGTCGAGCAAATAAAATCGACGTGCAGAACCCCTAAGGCGTCACAAATAATGTACACCGCATGCCAATTTAATGCAAAAACGCGAAAACAAAATATCATCCTTCGACTCTGCGAATTGATTCTTTATAAGATATACATTTTACTTTTAAATTGAGCAACGAAACGACGGAAAAAGTTTATCGAAGGGAAAGGAAAGAGTATGTCGGTGGGAAAAGGGAGATGGAGGGAAAAGAGGGAGAGAAAGTTTTATGAGGTGGATTATAATGGAGAGCGGGGCCGAGTTCTTCGGGGGACGGTTATCGCCATATGTTGAGAAATTTTTATATATACGGGAACCTTAATAATCTCAGTATAAAATATTGGTAGTTTAAAAGTGGCGTTTATGATTGTATTTGAGCCCACTGAATTAATAACATCCAGTCCCATTTTTTATACGAATTAAATTGTTATGATAAAAAGCGACCCTTATTTTTAACTCAATTAATGAATGTTTCAAAATATCGTGTTACCAGAAATGTAAAAATTGAAAGGAATCTCAATACTACTACTTGGTTAATACATGATGTGAGAAGACTGAAAATATACTAGTTTTTCTCCATGGTGACAAAAATAATCTAATCAAAAATAATGAATAAGTTCTAATTCTACATTTTTGAATCCTTTAACGTGATCAAATTCTCAAATGTCATAAAGAAATATGCAGTCTATTTGTGAAAACCCTGCTAAAACACAATAGATTTGTTGTAAAATCTAATTCACCATAAAAGTAATAATTATTAACAAAATCAAGCCAGCAAAAGGGAAAAATAGTAAGGTAATCACGGTTTTACCTGAAATCTAACTTTCCGCGATTGTTGTCGTCCGTTGAACTTAATTGGTCCGTGGTAAAACACCCTTCGTTTACTTCAACACCGATAATCTTTTGAAACATACTACCATGAATTTTAAGTCGATATCGACATTTGAACCTTTAAAAATCAGTTATCATTTTGTGGATGAAATATTTTACTTTGTCATAAAATAGACCGAAACAACTATAATGTAAATGTTGAAAAACAATTCACTTTATTACAGCTTCCCTCGCCAATTAATCCTTTATATAAGTAATTAAAGAAAGTAATATAGCAAATTACTTTCAGAAATAGTAAATGTTACCCCTATATGATTGCACGTCGATTATAACACTATATTACGGAATGTATTATATAGCCGACTTATAGCCAATTCCACATTCAAACTTACAATTTATTTGACACTATACGTGGAATTTAAATGCTAAGTGCAACTTAATGCATTCCACCGCACCAAAGAAATTAAATATAAGGTAGGTATTATTACACGGGTTGTAATATTTTTTGACGTGATATACGTCTTATAAATCGGTGTGCGGGCTACCTGCACTTTCCAGAAAACATTGTAACGTTACACATCTATCTCTCTTCCACTACAGCGACACAGCGCCCGAGTGAAAGAAACAAAGAGAGACCGTAACCACACAACCAATGGAACGCCTAAGTCTGACATCACAAGTGGGAGGTACTAAGATAGCTTTCCAAACAAATCGATAAAGCGTGTAATTTGCCCATAAGACGATTTTATTTTCAAGTTTATTATTAGTTTTGACGTGAATAAAAGTGGCCAGTTCAATATTTTGTAAAAACTTGGGACGGTTTAACGTTTTAGCAAAGCATTTTTGATAAAAAGTAAGTCTAATTATTATTTTTCGCCCCTTTTACTTTTTTGAGGTTATGGTTTTGTTTACACGTGTGATTTATCCTGTGTACTTTTTAGTTAAATAAATCCATTTGAAGTAAGAATTTTGATTGAAAATGGTATCCAAACATGTTTTGAACATCTGCAACATTATTGAGTCTTTTGAAGACGAGAATAAAATTATAAAAAGGGGTGAAAATGCATTGGAATCCAATCATGTAAAAAGCATGCAGTTTGATGCTGGCGCTGACTTTATGATTATTAGAGGGTAAATACATGCCAGCATGAAGGATAAAATATATAGAGTACAGGTAGCTATTCTGCTTTCCATAGATTTGAATGAGAGATAGAGTGAGATGACGCATGTATTTCCCTTCCAGGCCGTCGGCGGCGACGGCGACAGCTCACAGCTGGACGTTAGCGGTATTGCCGACTATTATTTATAAGGTTATCAGAATATTTACTGTGCATACCATTGCTTATTACTATTACAATAACAATTGCGGCAATACGGTATTTAATTCTTGCATTCTAAGAGTTCGATTAGCTATATAACCTCATATATTTGTTCTTGCATCGGTCAACGTGTGCAGTAATAATAGGGTATGTTACAATTTCGACTAAAACATTATTATGAATGATATAAATGATCGTGTAAAAGGTCGACTGCTTTCATTTAGTATTCAATGAAAACAATTACCATGCGCAGCAATTCATGTAAGTTTCAAGATTAATGTTCAACTTCACACATGTCATAACAATGTGTATTAAATGACCAGTTGGACCGGCCAACCGCAGTGCGAAAAATACCTTCTAAGAATAATTTAGTGATAATAATTCTATTTAATTCATAAACGTATGCCATTTATAAACAATGTTTTCTTATGACGTTATCACGTAAAATTATCGTCCGTAAACCGATTCAACAGACAACCAAATTGTTATGAAACCAATCTAAAGAACACTTTATCCTCGATAGGGAAGAAATAGTATCAATTATAAAAAAAATTGGTACCTACTAGTATTAATTGTGAAATTAATAATATATTAATATTATTCTTCAAATTTCTGTTGTTCTGTACGTATAAATCATCGGTGTAAATTACTGCACACTCCTCACAATTGTCACAATAAAAATCAACACAGGGTTTCGAGCCTATTTGTGTGTTTTTCAAATACTTTGTATTTCCCATTGTGCATGCAACGATTTGGATGTGGAGTAATTTTATCGGGCACGGGTCAACTCGTAAGAATTAATCCCCGGTTAGCATTTGACCTTGGCGTGATTGGTCAACTCGTAAGAATATGGTTCTCTAGATCGGTCAACTCGTAAGGGTTAGAACTACCTGAAAAATCCCAAAAGGAGGATTATTGTATTCCTTGCGAGAGGGCAAAGAAAACCCCGCGAAACCCGACCCTAGGGTCATAAAACGCATATTAATTAATGATTATTAACAACAAGCAAGTCCTTGCCGCGTTGACTTTTAATAAATCCACAACTACTTCGTTACAATCATCACCCCCTTGATTATTTCTGAGAATCCTCTTAATAGTTGACTTATCCAAAACTACCCTTTAAAAATTTACCTGCCGTTTTGCTTACAAATTGACCGATCTGGTTTGGTTGGGGATTAAAATTTCTTACAAGTTGATCGCCGCCGATTTCATCGGGCTCGTACAATACATGTCCTATATCACTAATGCGACGGTCGGGTATTAAACCATTAATTGAATTATAGTTAAAATCTTGTTTTTCAAGTAGCAAAAAGTTTTTCATCGTTTCATTGCAAAATTTTTTGCTACAAGTATTGTAGTATATCTATATATTTAAATATGAATATGAAAGAGTTGCCAACAACGAAAGAATTTTTTTATGAAGTTGCTCTAATCGACGGTCTTCTCAACAGAGGACATGTCCGTTGTTTTCCGAATCTCTCAAGTGATACGTTTACTGTCACTACTAAATGGCTTCGATATACCAGGTAAAGTTTAGGAATTGGCAATGTATTAATAATTATTATTGTTATTAATATATTACTATCTTTGTTTAGTGAAGGCACATCGTTATCTATACCAGATCGAGACTGAAAATTGAAAGTATTGGGATATTTTCACCTATGTGAAATTCTTGTCTCTCCTAGTCGCTGTATCAATTTTTATGATTTCAGAGCATGTTAGAGTTTCAAAATAATATATAGTTTTCAAAATAATATATATATATATAGAGGGGGGGGTTCGCAGATTAATTGTGGGCGGGCACCTTTTTTACGTAGGAAGCTTTTTTTAATATGTGTCAATTCAGGCTAATGAAGTAATAAAATATTGTGAAAGCTTCGTAAGCACAAAGAAAATAAAAATAAGAAAGAGTCTTCTTTCCGCTCAGAGCTTGGCTGTGAACTCACTAAGCAATAATATATATATATATATATATATATATATATATATATATATATATAACCACAAAGATATGATATTAGGGAACTAGGCAAAAGGTCCTTTTAAAAGAAAATCCTCTTTGATGCGATCAAGCTTTCGGAACACTTTATTCCTTCCTCAGGATCTCTACAATAAGGTGTGATATACAAACACTTACATATATTATGACAGAATTTACACTCACCAGCGCGAGAAAAATTGAAACTGATGCTTAAGGATAGAATAATCAAGAGTCTTCATATCAGTTTAGACATTATTAATGTTTTTTATTTTTTAATTTATTATTCTTCAGGAATTTCCGGCAATAGGTAAGTAACCGTAATACTCATTGGTCATCCATGTGCTCGTTGTTTACATTTTACATCTTTACAGGTTACAGTTAAGTCAAGTCAGTCAGTTTAAGACATGGAACCGCTGCCACCTGCCATGTCAGAACCAAAAAGCAAGACTGCCAACTCAAACCACGTAAAGGCCCTCGATTACCTAACGTATGCAACCAGGCTCTCACCCTGCTTTACATACATCAGTGTCAGAGCATCAAATAGGTATAATGTACAATTTCATTGTTACGAAACTTTAACATACTATAAATAAAGACATTTACATTGTATAGTGAGAAAAAAAAACAAAAAAAAACAGGAAAAAGAACGAGAAAAAAGAAAACATTATTATGAACATTACAGGTTTCTTGCTCTAGATAACAGACATTTCACTAACAAAGTACTTTCCTTCTCATACAATGGACCTCTTCACTGTAGTTTTCTATAACAATTTTTCTGTCTGTCGTTATTATTGTCGGCCACTGCTTTCTGTAATGTTGATAATAATGTTTTCTTTTTTCTCGTTCTTTTTTCTGTTTTTTTTTTTTTCTCACTATACAATGTAAATGTCTTTATTTATAGTATGTTAAAGTTTCGTAACAATGAAATTGTACATTATACCTATTTGATGCTCTGCCACTGATGTATGTAAAGAAGGGTGAGAGCCTGGTTGCATACGTTAGGTAATCGAGGGCCTTTACGTAGTTTGAGTTGGCAGTCTTGCTTTTTGGTTCTGACATGGCAGGTAGCAGCGGTTCAATGTCTTAAACTGACTGACTTGACTTAACTATAACCTGTAAAGATGTAAAATGTAAACAACGAGCACATGGATGACCAATGAGTATTACGGTTACTTACCTATTGCCGGAAATTCCTGAAGAATAATAAATTAAAAAATAAAAAATAAAAAACATTAATAATGTCTAAACTGATATGAAGACTCTTGATTATTCATCAGTTTCAATTTTTCTCGCGCTGGTGAGTGTAAATTCTGTCATAATGTATGTAAGTGTTTGTATATCACACCTTATTGTAGAGATCCTGAGGAAGGAATAAAGTGTTCCGAAAGCTTGATCGCATCAAAGAGGATTTTCTTTTAAAAGGACCTTTTGCCTAGTTCCCTAATATCATATCTTTGTGGTTCTAACCGGTCAAGGCAAATACGCACCAACGTTTCTGTATATGTATATATATATATATATATATATATATATATATATATATATATATATATACAAGAGAAAATTCACGACTTACCCGTCTAATCCCGTTAAGAAACGGTAACCACCGACACGTGTTTCTGCTTATTAGCTTCGTCAGGATGGTATAACCAAGCTCTGAATGATAACGATGTTTGACACTTGGAAAAAATTATACAACTCAAAAAGAACGTCAACAATTGACAGCAAAGCACATTTGCGCCTAACGTAGGAAAGACTCTCCATTCGAGAGCAACAAACCGTCTGTGACGCGGAGGCCAGCTAAAGCCAACTGTCACGAATCTTTGGTCGGTAAAGGAATTTAGCAGTGAAATTAACGACGGAACAAATGTACAAGAGAAAATTCACGACTTACCCGTCTAATCCCGTTAAGAAACGGTAACCACCGACACGTGTTTCTGCTTATTAGCTTCGTCAGGGTGGTATTACCAAGCTCCGACTTGCTGTCAATTGTGGACGTTCTTTTTGAGTTGTATAATTTTTTTCCAAGTGTCAAACATCGTTATCATTCAGAGCTTGGTTATGAACCGAACATTGTATTATAAGGTATTGAAATCCGCTTCTTGAAACTAATGGTGGAATGAAAATAATATATACCTAAATTCAAATTACTTTCAAGCTAACCTCTGTTAATAGAGACTTTGGGGGAAAGGTAGTGGAATTGGCCATAGATGAATTAAACAGTAGCTATCAATAATATATAGCACTTGACCCTTCTCAAAGTGAATGAGTTTAATTTTATCATTTAATGTTCTCACATTTGGTGTAGTGTGACGTTTGCTTTTCAAACAAAATTCTAGAAAGTGCTCCAGTTCATCGGTTATCAGATACTTTATCAAGATCATCAGACCATAGAGAGCAATTTTTGCGACTTTTCACGCTGTACGAACCTACTTAAATCGTATTTCACTCCTATTCTAAAGGGGTCAATAAAGCGTGCGCAACACGAAAAATCTTCCCTTTCTTTACCTCGCTCACTCCCTCTTAATTCTCCGACATTCCTTGGCAGTTTAAATAATTTTATTCGATTTGCGCGTGTTTATTCAGTTGAAAATCCATCTGGAGCCAGATATTACGACGCCTCCGGCGTGTTGATCTTTTTCATAATCCCTTTGACGAGAAATTAAACTCCAGTTAACTGAACATAATGTTTAAGCATAGAAAGAAGACGGCGGGGAAGGGGGGGCAGGGGGTCGTGGAGGCCTGATTTGCCAAAAGGATATTCTTCATTTTTTGCTTTGAGGTGTTTTGTCAAGATTTGCGGTGAGGTTGCCTCGTGTATTTTTGTACAAATCTAATTAGGGGATACGCATAATGCGGATTTAAAAGAGGAAATACGACGGAGACTCTCAAATGTATAAAGAGGGAAATGTCGCAGTACTGTAGGTTGTCAGGAAAATGTTGTTTTATATTTTTACAGTTAAAAACAAAAGGTGAATAAAATTAAAACTATTTCTTATGATTTCATGCGGAAATTCAACTTCGCAAAGAGAATTCGCCATAACAATTTAATGTCTCCCTGTGTTTTACTTGGACTGGAAGTAAAATCTATTGTGATCTTCTCGTTGATGCCATTTACTGAATTTTAAACTGATTCTATGGAACGAAAACCAAGTTAGAACTTTATGCGTTTAAAAAGCAATTATAGATAAAGATCGCTTCATCAATAAGCGATTTATGTAGTGGTACAAAAAAGGCAATATTTTAATTTTGGAATAGTTTTCGAATGAGGGCCACGAATGAGGCCCGAATCAGTGCCCGCCTAGTGAAGCAAGTACCAATTTAGTACCAAACTAAGAACACTACAAAAATTATAAAAACAGTCACAAGGGCAAGCTATATTTTTAAAGATGCAGGAAATTTCTTGCTATCTATTCTGTCTATTCATACAGAAAATTAAAAAGCTTTAAGACATTTTCCATTTACACAATTATTATGAAATTTTTCGTTGTTTGTCTGAACAAAAAAACGCATGGGACACTATATGGACAGCGCATATTTCACTAATATAATAAATCGTTTTGTAACCACAAAGGCTTTTTTTTCACTTGGTTGCACGAGGTGTCGTGTCAATGTTCCTTCATCTAAAAAATATTGTCTTGAAAATGTCCACAATCTATGGACGAAACGTCGACAAAAAAACACTAACATCACACTAAATTTGTGAAAAAAAAACACGACAAGTCATCCATTGGTGTTTTTTTTAAATCCTTCTCCTGGAAAATTTGGGGATATACAAGAGATTTCCTACGTGCACAAAGGCTTTTATTTAGTTAGCTTACCAAAACTTCTCTAAAAATTGTATAGCAAATTATTAAACACATTAACTGACATGTACACAAACGAAGAGTATAATTATAAATTGTGCTCAACCTTGGAACGTTGGTTTCCTCGTTAATTGTTTTTGGGTTTTATTAAATAGAGATAAAAAATAATACATTTTCACACTAAAATCATTTAGACGTCCAAAACCTATACTACCGTTTAAAGACAAGCTTGACAAACGAAATCGGTGTTGGGGTTTCTATACACGAATTAAAGTGCAAAAAATGATAATTTTTTGGTATTTTGCGAATATTGCGAAAAGAAATGAAGGGGTCGTTATATAACCAATATTATATAATAGGATTCTTGTAGAGAATTATGAAACTTATAAAATGGTGTGCTGTAGGTACAACACGATCTGACCATTTTTTACTGAGAAAATCCGGGAGAACTCCCATAAATTATCCTTTCTTGGAAAATTCATAAATTCGGCAAATTTGCAGCTGAAAAACTACATTGCGGAACATGATAGATAATGATGTTTCAATTAAGTGTGCGGAGAAAGTTTCTGTGCTATGTGTAGTTTTCGCACAATCGCGTTATAAACAATTTTCGCACTTTTTTTGTAAAATACGCGAATTTGTGGGAAATTAATTTCTCCCAATGCCGCAAGCGGCATTTTAAAGTATAAATCTAAATCTTTGAAAACTTGGATTTTGGATTTTCAGGCAAGAAGTAGGAACTGTACAGAAAATGACCCTAAAAGTTGTTCCAAACGCACGGAATCGCATAAGAAGCAGTCTCGAGCAGCTTTGGTGGGGGAACCAAGATGCCTTGTTTACCACTTTTCGCAATCTTTGCAAAAAAACTAAAAAAAAGGTTCATTTTTTGTACTTTAATTTGTGTATAAAAATCCCAACACCGATTTCGCTGCGTCAAACAGATGGATTTTCATATATAAATTCATTCATAATATTCATTCAAATAAAACGAATTCAAATAACGTAGATGATGTTTAATCATAACAGCTGACATCCAACGTTTCGTCTACGATCGTAGACATATTTATGAATATTTCCAGTGAGCTAATGAGTCAATATGTAAAATTGGTGATGGTGTAGTGAATAGATGAAGAAGAAAGTCTTATTCGGTTCTTCGTAGGTCCCAATCACAGGTCGAAAATGTTAATCATGATGTCATGATCATTAAGCGAACAATCTAGATACTTCTCAATTCTATACATGTGTTATAGGTGATAATATACGACAAGGTGAGTCAGTATGGTGTAGGAAGAAGTTGAGGGGCCTTTATAATGAATTATAGAAATACTCAGCAACCCAAACCATCCACCCGTCGTGACCTACAGCAAGGACTCACTGCTTCAGTCTTCGGCGAGAAATTTTTATCACTTTCGTCTCGGTATCGGTCTCGGTCTCGTGCGATACCGATACCGAGACCGAAAATTTTTCGTGATAATATAGACCCCTACTTAGATAGAACCAAAGACGTTTTCCCTGCTATCCTTAAATCTGATGTTTGTAATGTCTCGTATCATACGTGTCATACGTAATTAAATTCATAGGTTCATATATTGTGATTATTTCACATTTCACATTTTCCAACCATTTACAAAGTATTTTCTAGCTTCCCGCCTTTGTTTCGACACACAGTGTTCCCACCATTTCATGCTACATGGTTCCTATCCCACTCTATCCTATCCTAAGCGAGATATAACATTTCTGTGTTATCCAAAAATTTGTCCCTTTGGTGCTCCTACTTCCATTTGATTCTACCCGAATCGACCGTGAACGAGCCAAGATCCTCTTGTATTCTTATCTATTGTTCATCATCCCATGGTGTGAATAGTCGACCAATATAAGGAATTACACTTTTACCCTCTGTTACCGATACTTTACGTATTATTACTATCACTGCACTCCTCCGACTGATTTATCTTATGGTGACCAGAGCGTTATTTAACAAATATGGATTTGAAGCTATAGATGCTGTATACACGATGTGAAGATTACAGGAAAGGAAACTCGTATTGTCGTGTATGAAAGTATAATAGTTTTCGTAGAGCGCTTTCGCCTTACGGCATCATCAGTACAACAAATACTATATCGGCTTTACCTGAAATGCAAGTGAGAATAAAAATTAAAATTCGTTGTTAAATATAACAATATGGAGGTCGATTCCACTTACATGTCAGGAAGGCGATACACAGACTGGACTGGACTACACAAACAAGCTTGTTCAAACGGCATTTGTATAGACAAGAAGTGACATGACGGGGTAATCCCTGTAGTTAATACAAATTACAAATCAAATCATAAAAATTATTAAAACACAAGCAGCGTAAGGCTGAGTGAGACTTGCTCAAATCAAGATGGAACGGGAGCGAATGAACTGAGGACAAAAACAATGACAGACTTGTATGTCAGGACAAAACAATAAAAACATAGAATATTGAATTCAAAGTGTTAAGAGGAAGCTAAAGAACGTTTTATTATTAAAAGATGGCGGGGTGATTCAAAATTGTCTAGTGATTTAAGTAGGTTATGAAACATGTTTTGTAAATGAAATTTTTGAATATTTTTTTTATTTCAAAAAAGTTAAAGGAATCAGTTCAAAAGTCTTCTGTATAGTGGTATATATGACCTATCAAGGTTGACCTGTTTATTAATGCAGTTGGAACTGTTGAGTAATTCGAAATGTAAAATAATATCTTCCATGAAATCTAATCGGTTGTGATTTCTAGATATGATTTGTTTGATTATGGAAGAGTTCTGAGTCGGACTGAAGCTGTGTCCAGAAGAAGCAATATGCTCACCAAAGGTTGAAGAATGTGGTTTTTTTAGATGTTCAGAAATGCGTGTTTCTAAAGCTCTGCACGTACGACCGATATATGATGAGTTACAAGTTCCACACTGAAGTCTGTATATACCACTTTGTTGTAATGCAGGTATGGGATCTTTGCTGTTGACAAATAAAGATGACAAATTGTGTGAAGTTTTATAAGAAATTTTATTATTTTTGTTTGTGTTGGCTTTCTATATATTGAAAATTGTAAATTGTTGTTAATTTTATGTAAAGTGAGATCTAAAAAGTTTAACATGTGTTAACAGTTAACAGTTTAACAGTTTAACATAACGAATCTTTACATTTCCACCCCTTTTATTAACGAACAAATAAACAATAAAATCAGTAATATCTTCAAACATCACCTTTCGTCAGTTACAATTTCTTATAAAACTTCACACAATTTGTCATCTTTATTTGTCAACAGCAAAGATCCCATACCTGCATTACAACAAAGTGGTATATACAGACTTCAATGTGGAACTTTTAACTCATCATATATCGGTCGTACGTGCAGAGCTTTAGAAACACGCATTTCTGAACATCTAAAAAGACCACATTCTTCAACCTTTGGTGAGCATATTGCTTTTTCTGGACACAGCTTCAGTCCGACTCAGAACTCTTCCATAATCAAACAAATTTAATCATATCTAGAAATCACAACCGATTAGATTTCATGGAAGATATTATTATTCACTTCGAATTACTCAACAATTTCAACTGCATTAATAAACAGGTCAACCTTGATAGGTCATATATACCACTACACAGAAGACTTTTGAACTGATTCCTTTAACTTTTTTGAAATAAAAAAAAATATTCAAAAATTTAATTTACAAAGCATGTTTTATAACCTACTTACATCACTAGACAATTTTGAATCACCCCGCCATCTTTTAATAACAAAACGTTCTTTAGCTTCCTCTTAATACTTTGAATTCAATATTCTATGTTTTTATTGTTTTGTCCTGACATACAAGTCTGTCATTGTTTTTGTCCTCAGTTCATTCGCTCCCGTTCCATCTTGATTTGAGCAAGTCTCACTCAGCCTTACGCTGCTTGTGTTTTAATAATTTTTATGTTTTGATTTGTAATTTGTATTAACTACAGGGATTACTCCGTCATGTCACTTCTTGTCTATACAAATGCCGTTTGAACAAGCTTGTTTGTGTAGTCCAGTCCAGTCTGTGTATCGCCTTCCTGACATGTAAGTGGAATCGACCTCCATATTGTTATATTTAACAACGAATTTTAATTTTTATTCACACTTGCATTTTAGGTAGAGCCGATACAGTATTTGTTGTACTGATGATGCCGTAAGGCGAAAGCGCTCTACGAAAACTATTATATTTTCATACACGACAATACGAGTTTCCTTTCCTGTAAATCTGGATTTCGCGGGACATGGTTACTTGGAGGATTTTATGCGTTTTATTTCAATCTAGCAATCTACGTGTTTGCTTACCATACCTATGGTTTTTTCTTTTGATTTTTGTAATTTATTTACTATGGCATTAGAGGAAACCGGTCCCAGATTTTTATTTCGAATAAAACTTCTTTCCTAAAACGGGACACTCGAGATTGGTTTCGTAGAGCAAAATGCCGTCTTGAATTGGTTATGATTGCAGGAGAAATAATGTAAGTTGTTAGTTTTATGTGAATGGAATTTATGAGAATAAGGCTGAATGATGATTGAAGAATTTTAACCAGTTGATTAACTCTACCAATTAATTTCTCTCTGGGTATTATAAATATATAAGATTATAAGTACTAAACCAAGTGATAATCTTTGCATAAAATTCAGTATATGAATGTGTGACGTTTTTAAACTTTACATTTCTCTAACTATTAATTCTGTTGGTGGGTGTCCACTCCAGTACCATTCTTAGTAATCTGTCTCTTATAATTCGTTTCACAGGGCCGAACCGTATAACTTGTTCTCTATCTATGTGTTTATTTATGGTTTCTCTGTTCCCATTCTTTGTATTATAATCTTTTTCGGTAGGCTGTCCATTTTTGATATTCCGCCTGACCTCAGTAGTGCATCCGTTTCTACTGCATTTAGTCTCTTTCTGTCAGCTTCCTTACATCTCCAACTTTCAGAACCATACGTATCAATACTTTCAACCACTGTATATTAGAAATTATATTTTTTCTCTTTCGATATTTCGCTGCTCCACCAGATACTTAGATAGATTAAGGCGTTTAATAGTTCTCCTACCTAGAACGATTCTCTCTCCAATTTCCTTGCTGACTCCACCCATCCTTACCTATTCTCACTCCCAATTTATTTACAACTATCACATGTTTTGATTTTTTCGTTGTTTTCTAATTCCAGATCAGTTGTTTCATTTTCTATACATAGAGATTTGGTATTATTTAAGTTCATCTTCAAGTCGGCTTTCACGAATTCTTCCTTAACATTGCGAGACATGTACTCTAAATCGTCCTTATCCTGGGCAAGTATAACTTTACTACATCTGTAGCGTATATATTGTTGTATCGTTTAAAGGAATACACATGGTTTTAAATTTCCTTTTCCAGTTATTTAATGCGTCTTCAAAATATATATTGAAAAAGTATGTGACAGACAGCATCTCTGTACTCCGTGTAAGGCCTTTAGTTGGTTTAAATCCTTTTGTTATTCTGTTATTGTTATTTATTTTAATTATGTTGTCTCTGTATAGTTCCTTCACAGTTTTAATTAGTGTATTGTATACGTTTGTTTTCTCCATAGCTTTTCAAAGTTTCAACGAGTATATTTCGTGCGCTGTAGCCAGATATATTAATAGCAGATGTACCACCCTTCCTCTTTCTAACCTCTTTTCTGTTACATGTTTTAGGCAGAATAAATCATCGACGCAAGACCTTCCTGCTCGAAATCCACATTGTTCTTCCGCTTCATAATTAATGTATTCTTCTTCTATTATGTGTCTTATTACCCTGCCACATAATCTGCTAAATATTGGTGTTACACTATTTTCTCGATAATTATCATGGATTCGCGTGGCTCCCTATTTATGTATAGATGTTAAATATCCAATTTTACATTCTAGAGGTATTTTTCGCTGTCCATTCATTTATTGAAGAGGGTAGTTATCCTTCATTTTCTGATGTTATACCTCTTGGTCCTTGGTGCTTTCCTATTTTTTAGCGCTTTAATGGCTTTTGAGATTCTTTAGAGTGTTTGTCTTTCGGCATGTCATTGTTTTTCCGCTTATATGTACATTATCTATTCCTTCTGTTATCACCTCTCTACTTTCCCTAAGTAGGTCTTTAAAATACTCTTCCCATTCCTTTTTCCTTATCGCATTTATTAGTAATTGCCTTTTATCCTTTCTTATACTATTAATACATATCCAAGCTTGTGTACACCTTCTTCCTCCAATATGTTGTACGCACAGACCATTAATATAACTAGACCCGGTGTTCCCATTAGAAACTGATGTTTGTTTACATGCCAACATAACCGATAGGCGCGGTGTAAAAGGGGAGGGAAATATGGCCGCCGTTGACGAATTTTGACAGCGCACAAAATAGCTATCCATAGGCGTATCAATAATAAGGGGCAAAAACGAAACAAAATTTTGAAAATAATTTATTTATTTATTTAGATGAACGGGCAATGAAGCCCTTTACATGCTAGGTAACAAAGGTGCGAGATAAGTGACAAATGAAGTATAGAAGGACATAGATTATCAACATCTCATGACAGTAATAATGCATACAATAAGTATAGTCCAAGACCCATCTGTCAGAAATTTGCTTCAGATTGACGTAAGAGGTACCTGCAATGTTTTTACATGAATACCTCGGGAATAATGTCTAGAATAAGGATTGACTTATCCTTATCCTCCAAAGCGCAAAGGTCGGGAACATTATTTAAAATACAACAATTTAAAAAAAATGTGAAAAACGCGATTTTCCCGACTTGTTTTGCTTCTAACTGTTTAGGTATTGAATTTAGAAGAAAGTTGAGAAGAGAAAAAAGTTGCAGAATCACTTTTTACATAATACGGCGTAGGTAAGAAATTCAAAAATTTATTAGCGGTTTTGCCAAATAGTAATAAACAAAAAAAATATCGGCCCAAAAAAGAGGTTTTCTAATTTATTATATTGGGCACTTTAAAATGTAGTTTGGACTTCCATATCACACGTAGAAAATCTTGAAGTTATAAGAAAAGAATCCTGTAAATTTCGTTTCGATCGGTTTATTAGATTTTGCACAATAATTTTGCAATCCAGAGAAATCGAAAAATATAGAGAATTTTCAAAATTATGTAATATTTTTTCTACTATTCGATTTTAATAAAACTGGCTGGACATATATATGAGAGAACAAGCTTTTATGTGCTTTTGTCAGAATTAAAAAATATTTATTAGAACGGTCACAGTCATTGTTTAAATTTGGTGTCTTTTTTGCTAATAAAATTACTATGTTTTCTCATATCTTAAGAAATAATTGTTTCTCACAGTATACTTTGTCCAGTCAGAGTTGAAACGGCAAAAAAAAACACATAATGGCTTTTCAAGTGGTGAAAAGCCATGCCGCCCGGTCGTCCATGGACGTATCATTACGGATAATAACTCTAACAATGAATTCACTTCCAAATCGCACAAACAAATGGCACACACATTCACACACCACTGCTTCTTCGAGTATAAGTGCCGAAGAAGAGATCACAAGGAAAGCACACGTAGCCTACTATACTTTGTCCAGTCAGAGTTGGAACGGCAAAAAAGACACATAATGGCTTTTCAAGTGGTGAAAAGCCATGCCGCCCAGTCGTCCATGGACGTATCATTACGGATAATAACTCTAACAATGAATTCACTTCCAAATCGCACAAACAAATGGCACACACATTTACACACCACTGCTTCCTCGAGTATAAGTGCCGAAGAAGAGATCACAAGGAAAGCACACGTGGCCGCTCTGTTATGGTCCAGTGGACCATCCAGTATTCTCGCGTACTTCCTCGTATACACGATTTCACTGATCGACTGTACACCTGCACCTTGGAAGAAGAACAATATACAAACGGAGTGCCGCTGCCTTAAAAAAAATTTGCGGTCCAATGGACCCTCTAGTTCTTTATCTGTACATATCCATACATTCACATATATGATTTCACTTGGGCAACTGAACACCTGCATTTTAAAAATACCAGGGCGTTTCTGAATAAGCAAAAAGATAAGTCCCATGGGTTTGAATAGAGACAACGGGCTCTTTTCGAATGCCCTCGGTAATTTCAGATTTTATTGAGTGTTCCAATTGCTAGTGGTTAAAGTATAACCAGTATGATATTTTTGTTGAAATTTGCATTAAAATGATTGAAATTTAAATTAGATAAAATGTCTCACTTCGAATTTTGACAAATTCATAAATTTGACATTTCTTTTAAACACAGTACAGGGTAGAAATTAATTACTTTGTAGTACTTTTAGGTTAAAACCTTGATGCGTCGGTAATGGAACAGCATCTCTCTTTAAATATCTAGCATTGTCGGTTGCACCTATTTTAAACACAGAATCATCTTTATTGAAATGTTTTGAGCAAATATAGGACGATTTTGTTATGTTATCATTTTTGCTAAGTCCCAAAACAGAAATCCAAATATCTGGTTGAAACCTAAAATAATATCACTGATAGAACGCCACTGACATGATACATAACCTCAAAAAAAAAAGACAATCCCGAGGCTTTCCCTGCATCGCTATAAACGTTGCATACCTTGCACCTATTAACCATTGTAAAATGCTTTCTATTTTTATCAAAATACAAACAAAAACCGCGTACACAACGAATTCTATCACGTGAAAGACTAGGACGCGATGTTGCCACTCATAACAAAAGTCTATATTATTTTAGATTTACCTACAACTGACCAACCGCAGGCGAAGCAGGCTAGATGTATACGCAAATCGTAAGCGAGAATTCGTCATCTGCATTCATGCAACAGCGCAAAAAACGCTTAGAATGTGCTAAGATATTGGCAATACATTATACTGTAAACAAACGGGTCTAGTTATATTAATGGTCTGTGGTTGTAAGATTTTCTTACATTTTCTAACCCACATTTCTTTCTGTGATTCTGACACTAGTCTGTTGACTATTTCTCTGGTTTACATATTCTTGTCTGTCATTTGGCTCCTTGCTGTTTAACCTTTATATATATATATATAATTTTCATTCTTTCCACTTGTCCTATACTATCATTCCAACAAATATAACAGCTCTTCTTCCTTCCTGTTTCTACTGTCCCCAAGGCTTCGGGTGAGGCTTCGCGTAGAGTATTTCTAATGTGTTCATGTAGTTCATTTATGTCCTCATAGATTCCTTCTTGTAGTTTTTCTTCTAATCTTCACTTGTATAGTATTCGAGTACTTTGGTCTTGTAGTTCATCTATGTTACATTTGTTCTCTGTAATTATAATTACTGAGAATTGAAAAAGATCATAATTACTGAAACTCGTTTATAAAAGTGCTGTTTATATGGAAATGATAAAGCAAGTTTTTTCGACATATGATTTCTTTAAATCAATCTGTAAGCACATATCACTTCACCCCTTTTCATGTAAAATAGGCACATAAGTATTATAGTTCATTAGTTCTGATTAACGAGGCTCAATTGTTGTTTGCGTAGTGCCCATATTAAGTTTCAGAAAACGAAATCCAAAACAATTTCTAATTACCAACACAATGAATTTTCAAAACAATTTCCTAATCTTCCCCTCTCATGGGAAAATATCATTTCCCAAATCGCGGCCATTACACAGTCTCAAGGCGCACTCGACCTAATATTTTATTTAAAAACTCGAAATTATTTCCCTAATAAAACAATTAAACTTGGAGCAATATCCCCCATTCACCGCGAAATTAAGAATCTCACTCGTAGGATTTCCCTCGCAGGTATACCGCCGAATAAAAAAATGGCCCCCTCGAATTTCCTCGAATTAAACTTTTCGCCGCAGATTTCCTCAGCCGTAAAAAAGCCACTCGAAGAAAATTCGCGCGTCCGAGAAACAAACGCAATTATATTTTTATTAAGTCGCGGCGTGGGGGGATCGCTCCCCCCGCTCGCTCGCCCTATTACGAGGAAAGTTTTGATAGGGGTGAATTAACGTCTGGCCGTTGGAAATTATGTGATTGGTGTGTGTTGAGAGGATGTTCCGGTAAATTTCGCTGGGAATGCGAGGGGGGCTGTCGCGAGGAAGATTGATGCATAACGCGGCGATGAGGGGAGCGGCGACGGGGGAGGTGGAGATCGAAGTGGGGGAAGAACGGGGGGATTAATTTAAATTCTAGGAAAGTTTACGGCGTACCTAAAGTAGGTGCGGGAAATTTTAATTTTCTGTTTGACAGGTTTAAAAATTCACTTAACATTTGAAAGTGAAAGGGGCGATATTTAGAAAGGTGACGTTTTATGCACGTTATCACATTTTTAATTCAATATTCCAACAACAAAATTTCCAAATATTGAAAATGTTTGAGATGTATCGCTTACTACCTATTAACCCCTTACAGTTTATTCAAAATATTATTAAAACAATTATGGAAGTAGTAACTTTTAAAACAATTTGTTTATAGTAATAAAATCTACAAGAATATCGAAAATTATAAAACAATACTTTTAGGCTTCCTGTTTTTACTACCACTATTATTTTTCAATATTTCTTCAAATTTTACGTGGTTCAGGGTTTAGGTTAAACTGTAGGTCTCATCTAAATTGGCCATATCAATGAAAAGGAGACATTTCAATAAATACGAGTACCTAGTCAATTCAACCATTATGATTAAAGCGGTGTAACCCTGATAAAAGAAGTCCATAGAAATTATTTTATATGAAAAACCCTCGATTCTTTAAGGAGTATCCTGCCTTTTTTGTTGCAATATTAAACAAACACACTGTATATCACATTTATTATTGTAAATAAGTTCAAAAGTATTTTCGCTAAAAGTTTGCTATGATATGGAATTTACATTTTTTTAAATACAACTCTACATTACGACCTCTCTTCTTTTTAAAGCCAACTTTTAAATTGCTGAACCATTATCTATAGACATCGATTTTACCAACAGTGTAAAATGTAATTTTAATCCAGCCACCGCATAGCACTCTCATATTATCAATAATAAATTAGTATTCCACCTGTATGTTCCAATTTATAGCAGTATATTGTTATTGGCAAAAATTCAATTTGAAAATAGGCAAAACGTTCACTAATAACCCCACATGAGAGCACAATTACCTAAAAGTGTAAATGCGAGAACATTACCACATCAATGTAAATTAAAATAATATGGATCGGAATTTATTTTCATACTTTTAGTTACACTGAACATATCCAAAGGATTAAAGAAAAGTTTTGGATTTCAATTACTTGTCACCAATATTTATATGACCCTTCGAATAAATAAATAAATATATATATATATATATATATATTGAAATAAAGGTAATCTGGAAATATCCCACAATATAACTTGATTAAAAATTATATTCAGCTCTGTGAAACACTTTGTAGGTACTTTAGATTTTGGGTGAAATGTTTCATTTACTTTTAATTACTGTCTATCGGTAAATTTATATTATTATTATGATGTGCGAGAAAATTTGAGGTTATTTTCTATTTTTAAATAAACTTTAGAAATTACGTTTATTTATGGTTGGCAAATGCATTACTCATAGACTATAGAGGAAAAATTTATTAAATAAATCGGCAGCACCCTGGTGGAAAACAGAATAGAATATAACAAGAATTTTATTAATTCCCTAATGATAATTTGACCAGCATCTGGGCAGAAATCCTTGCTGAGCAGAAAGCCAGAATATTGAAGTTTCCTGATATGGTCAGAAGCGGGTAGAAAATATGATTAGTCGAGGATAAAAAAAGTTGGGCTCAAATATAATCACTAAATATTTAAGACAGGGCGAATAGGTTTAACCTGGCTTGCATTCTAGGCAAGAAAAATATTTTTAAACCGTTAAAAATATGGTATGTTCATATGTTGGAAAGGACAAACTTGCAGATGGTAAAGGGAGAGAGAGAGAGAGAGAGTGAGAGAGAGAGAGAGAGAGAGAGAGGGAGAGGGAGAGAGAGAGAGAGAGAGAGAGAGAGAGAGACATAGAGAGAGGGAGCAGTTTAAAAAAAGCTGAAGGCAAATGTTTATAATCGGGCAAGAAAAGTAAACATCACAAAAAAATTATAATTTAAAACGAAGAATTACGGATGATGAGAATTCACATGTATACAAATATATTCCTATAGTTTTAAGAAAAAACGTTAACCCCACAGTCCCGTGTGCCAATTTCCAATTAACCTAACTGATTAATTAAATAATAAATGATAAAGTATTATACCAATTCGCTGTCCATAAAAATTTCCCTGGATATATTAACCAAATCTCCAAAAGATCCTCACGAATTTTCAGTATGTTTTGGATAATCTTCATACCTTCACATTGTTGTGTGGCAGTGGTAGGTAGGTACTATGGTAGGTAGGTACTAGGTATTTTGTACTCACGCACAAAATTAATGGTATTATAGGACGAGTCATTTTCTTCTTGATCTTAGAGAAGATCTTGTTAATTTTAACTACTCTGGGAAACTATAGTAAACAATAGTTTCTATAGTTTACTATAGTAAACTACAACTTCTATAGTTTACTATAGTTATATAGTTTATATATAGTTTTATATAATAAACCATATATACTATATACTATTTAATATAGTACAACGTGATCAAGAAATACTGTTTAAGTTGGCAATCCTAAATTTTACTTTAAAATGGTAGAACTGGAACCACTTCCGGTTGCTTGACAGCTACTTCGACGTATAACAGTGACAGCATTGCCACTTGAACCTCGATTCGAATTTTTATTATAAAAATATGAAAATGGTACTATTTAACAGGATATTTTTATTTGCATGGCTTATTTTCGGAGTGCAGTTCATGGCCCAATGTCTGGATGGCAATACTCCTTGGAATCCACTTTGCACCAATTTGAAGAAATGTTTCCTAAAGTTGTGCTCACTCTCGACGTTTTTAAACAACACTGAATGCGCGTAGTTCAACGATATTTGAATACAGGCAATGTGAAGAAAGGAAAGCCACCTGGTAGACCCTCCGTACTCACTGAAAATGTGGTGTAAAACGTCAGGGCCCGACTGCAACAAAGTCCTCGCAAATCGATTAGGAAGCTTTCTCTCCAAACAGGTTTGATCCTTATCAAAAGTTCACCAATTTCCACTTATTCCTAATTTTCCGTATTCCGTTTCATGACTTTACAGCTTCATCATATGGAAGTTGTTCCACTGTGTTGAAGAGCAAATTGAAATACCACCCGTAAGGTACAAATTTTCGATGCTCCAATCCCTAAATCCTCCTGTCCGTCTACAACGCGTCCAGTTCTGTCACTGGTTCAATCAGGAAATGAATAATGATGACATCCTGGATAAAACCTTTTTTTCCGATGAAGCCAGGTTCCATCTCAATGGCTATGTTAATTCTCAAAATTACAGAATTTGGTCTTGTGAAAATCCACATGCCGTTAGAACAACAACTTTACATCCTACTAAAGTTGGTGTTTGGTTGGCTGTATCGCGGCAGAGAGTAATTGGTCCTGTGTTTTTTAACTTCACAGTTAATTCTGAACCATGCATTCAGCACATTCTCCAGCCATTCGTTGCCCAATTAACCGTAGAGGAGCGCGAAAATGGCTACTTTTAACAAGATTCGGCTCGAGCACATACGGCTCGTGCCACAATGCAATATTTGCGGGAAGTTTTTGGCCATCGAGTCATAAGTAGGTACGGGAATCTGGCCAAGTAGATCACCAGACCTGACATCTCTAGACTTTTGTTTCTTTGGGCACCTTAAAACCAAGGTGTTCAGTAATGTTCTACGTACACGTGAAGAACTGGAAGCTGCCATTATCAAGGAAGATGCAAATATTTATCCTCGGATGTTAATTAATGTCTTCGAGAGCCTACAACGGAGAGTGAATTTATGTTTAGAACATAATGGTGCTCAATTCGAGCAGTACCCTTAAATATTAAAGTTTTTTTCTGGTGTGGTCTATTAATCGTACATACATTCTAATAACCTAAAATATTTGTGTTTATTTAGCTGTCGCTGGCATACAGAGTGCAGAGATTTCCGGTGTAGCGTTGCAAACCCTTAGCCAAAAAATCCTCCAGGTAGGATTGCCAACTTAAACAGTATTTCTTGATCACTCAGTAGTTAGCACTTTACTATGGTACCATGAGATCATTTAAATTTATAATTAGAGTAGGCTATGATTTTTAAATTAGGTTGTTAACACCAACTGCTGACAGTTTCATTTGAATTGTCAAAGTGACGCTCCAAAATGTTTAATTTAAAGCATAAGATTTTTCTTACGAAGAGTTATTTTAAGAACGCCGAACGGCAAGAAAATGATAAATGGAAGTATTCCATACAACGGTGCGTAGAAGATTTCCAAAATAATTTCTCTAATTTTTAATTGTCAAAATGTTTACATAATCTCTAATTTACACAGCGAACTTTGACAACTCAAATGAAACGAGTAGGCTATGGGAGTTGGTGTTGCCAACCTAATTTAAAAATCATAGCCTACTCTAATTATAAATTTAAATGATCTCATTGTATATTAAATTATGAAACTATATTATGGCAAACTATAGAACTATACTGTAGAGAATTATAGCTTTGCCGTTAATTTCTCCGTAGTACGTCGCTATTCCAATATTTTCTTCCACCGCCAATTGCCAGAATTTTACCTATCTCCTCTTGTTTTCAAGAAAGTTGCTATGCAAAGAGTCGCTTATTTTTCAGAAATAGCTATCTTTCTACTGGTATCCATTTTTACGCAAAACTTTTCGTTACATTATTATACAGAGTGTTTCCGAAGTTGATTCTTTCCTTTGAACCACGTGTACAAGGATTTTTTTTTAGCAAATCGCAACAAAAAGGAAGTAAAATTAAAAAAGTCAAATTTTTAATACGATTCTTCTTTGTTTCATGGTGCTGATATTTTTGGCAATGTTTGGCTAGGTGTAGTACAGTTTTGTATCAATCAAAATGGTGAAAATTTTCGACAGCTCCTTTTACATTTTGAGTCCAAATCCGTATTAAGAAAAACTTAAATAAATATTTTTTTTAGAATTCATATCGTTTTAATTTTTAAGATTCTGGAGAGTATTTATTTAGAAAAGTCGCATATATTTGTATGTCCTAGACTTGGTTAAAAGTAAAACATCAATGTGAAAAATACTGTGCAACACACTCCAAAGCTATATATTTCATGATTGTCGAGAAATGGTCAAAACTTTATTTTTAATTTATTTTCTTTCGCAAAAATGACATATACTCTGAATTTGTGTGCCAATGGTTAATGCCGTCAAAGGTTAGGTAAGGATAAGGATTGTAGAAATCAATATGGCATATGTTTGGCAAATGTCCAAAAACGTCGCAATTTTTCCACAGGTTAGTTTCGCTTCTAATATTATTTCATACAGTGCCGGTGCTTGCGTATACCAATGATTTTTTGTCCATCTGCATAACATAATTCAAGGACAGACATTTGTTGATTGTTCAAACGTAACGGTAATTTTTGTAGATTTTTTTCTTAACAAAACGTACACTGAGATACCGGATTCGTTTGCCAATGGTTAATACCCAGTAATAAGGGGGAATTGTTGTAAAAATTAAACAATAGACAAATGGAAAATTCACGGATCGCATGGGACTTTGGTGCAACTTAAGATCATCTGCCGTTAAACTTCCACGGGATATCATGTTTTACGTAAGATAGAGATAGTATGAATACGGCATTGCTAAATTCGACGATTTGATTGTGCAAAACAATAACAACAACAGATCTGAAATGTGCATCCAATCCTCATTTTACCTTAAGTCTAAATATATCCTTATTTTCATATGAAGACTGAGGTTAAGGTTATTTAAATTTGATCTCAATAATTTTTGACAACCATGGAACTAGTGGTTGCGACCCTCATTCCATCAACTTCATGCTCTCCTGTCTCGCACTAAATCACAACGCAACTCATACTGCACTTCGCGACATTTTACTACGATTTATCAGTCCATTTCCCAACGTTTGTCCAAATTTCCTGATGGAGACACTATGTCGGTCGTACCTGCGACAACTTCACTCTGATGCAACTCACATAATGATCCTCGATGTGAAAGTAGCCGCAGCGGTGGCTTAATAGAAGTCGCGATTTCAGTGGCGAATTTTCACAATTGCATCGGTTGAGCTACTTAAAGGTAAAAGTGTTCTTTCGTAATGTGATGATATTTTGGGACATACTGTTTAAAACGTCCTGTAGCTCTAGTGATAAATGTAATTATAGGAATCAAGAGTCGGTGACGAATATTCCTGTTTGTTGTCGGTAATATATTCTATAGATTATAGAAGAGTGCTGGAAAAGAAAGCAGGCGACATGACATGGACGACGTTGTCCCGCATCGCCAATGAGTAACTACTAAGCGAGACATTAGATGAAAATTCAAACAAAGACATCGGAATAAAAAATAATTAAAAAAAAAATTGTTTTCATAAAGTTGGAGATAGTCTTCGTATGGGATCTGCATAACACCCAACTCAAAATCGGACGTGATATGAATTTATACCCACTTGAAAACGGTAGTATTCTTGATGTGTACCGAGTCTGCCATTTTTTATGATGTTTAAAATCTTGTTAGGATATGCGGATTATACGTAAATTTTATCTTCCATCAATTTCTAATGAAACCTGAAAAACGCATCTCTATGCATGTTGAACTAACATCCCTTCCTCCTCATACTCCGCTAACATGTTATCGTCATAACAACATCGATTTCGTCTGAGAACATCTTAAATTAATTCCAAGATATTCATACCCACATATGCCGTTGTGGTAACAACCCCCTCCCGACCAAGGGGTCCCCTTCGCGGGTTATTATCCGGATAATCTAATGGAATTACACGGCCCCTAATAGAACACTATTAACACGCCTCACGTGCTAGGCGTGAATAACGTTTTTTCCCTGACATTTCTGTTGACGTTGAGCCACTAATTTTTGATAATTGCGCGTAATTGTCGGGTGTTTTTAAGGACCACGCCTAAAAGAGAGTGGTTTTTTGTCAAAAATATAAAGGGTAGAAACCGCCTGAAATGTGTTCCTTTCTGATCGATATCGGGACAGAAAATAAATTTGGTGCTCGAGCTGGTCATTAAAATCGGTTATTAGTATTACAGAGACAGGAGAAAGGAACGTGACTTCATTGTGGGAGGTTGATCTCTTCATTCCTTGTAATTTCATGGCCTTTACGAGAACACGAACGAAACCGTTATTTTGTTAAGCTGAGATGAATGACACGAAATGAGATAACAAATTACAACAAACGCAAGATTAACAAAGATAAAAAGGGAACAAAAATAAAGAACTAATTAAATATTACAGTAAAATCTGCAAAGGAAAATACGCTTCGGAATAAATTGGAAAAAGCACAAAATTGAAACAAAAAATTGCTTCTCTGCTTAATTACTATAATGCGTAGCAACTCGCGAAACGTAATTAGTGACTCGCATACGTTATATTAAAAATTATTAAATTATCAATAAATTTATGATATGCGGTTTCCACTAAATAGAATTTGCAATAGAATACTAAATTTGTATTTTTTGAGGATGTATGTTAACGTAAAACATTTCATAAATGCGTAAATTTTAAATACATATTACATACTAAAAAAACTTTTGTTAACTAGAAAATTTGAAATAAATACACTTACTTCTCATAAGTGAAAAACAAAAACTCAAGTGGCAGAACAAAAATATTAAAAACGAGGAAAACATGACCGTCCTATACAGGAAAGAAATAAGCATAGCCATAGAAGAACTCTACACCAAGTTATACTCGACACATACACAAAAACAACAGCACTGTTTTGAATGGATAAATATTATGTATATAAATGTTATAAGTAACTATGTTCTAATTATTTGTGATAATAGTACAGATACGAATCTCGAATCAGAAATACACCTTTTAGTAATATTTTTTATTTACTCACTTTTCATCTTTCGTGGCCGTAAGACAAAGCAACTTTTTTAATGCCGTTTACATTTTCATTTCAACATTTCATTATTTCAAAACACAGCTCTCGTTAAAAATAAAATAGCGTATTTTCCTCGCTTTTCCGCATTAAATAAAATAGTTCCGTTTCCTACATGGTAAATAATTAGACTATTATTAGGTTTCCGCTGTACCTCTACTTGGAATAAATTTAGTTTACATTTGCAAATTCGTAGTATCTCAAACTTTACCTCTAACAGAAAATTCTACACTGATTTCATTTAGCCAGAAAACCGTTCCTTTAATATATAATTAAAATTGATAAATGTGTTTATGCCACATTAAACGTAAAATTCCACTTCTCACCGGATTAAAATAAATATTTCCAAACAATATGAGCCTCTTATTACAAATATACGTATACTGGAAACAATTTATCTAGGTATCTGTATTGTTAATAGATACAATTTAACAAAGACCTAAATTACAAAATTACTGACATATTCCTTCCAAAACATTTCAATTTCTTACAGTTTTCAAGGAAGTCTGTAAGAAATCCATGTATAGTTTTTTTTCTAATCCGCCTGTAATGCATATAAATATTACTTTCCTTGTGCATTGCTGCCGATACTATTCCAAAAATACTAAACTAAGTATTTTCGGTTATTTTCTTGCAGACACCTCTGGTATTAAAAATAGCTACGGTAAATCGTAGGGAGAAAACCCTGCAAATCTGGTGCCCGAGTGATTCAACACCCGAAAACATAAATCCAATTTCCTGGATCATAAAGCAATATATGCCAGGAACATTTATTCATATAGCTCTCAAACATCTAATTGCTGTATTATATAAAAAAAACTTTAAAGATAAGGCGTGTACCGAATTTTTACTAATTATCGAGAAAAATGTACGAGATATTACTACTATATTCTATACTGTAGATACTATATAATATACAGGGTGATTCAAAATTGAGTGCAAAGATTTTAAGGGCGTATTTACCAGCCAAAAATAAGATTTTTTTTTCATATAATCGTATTTCCTAACTTGCTTCGTTTTCTAGATACAGGGTGTTAAATTTTTTTAAAAAAATTGTGTTTTTATTAATTATTCAATAACCTTTCAGCCGATTTAAATAAAATTTGGTAGGCTTATTTGTCGTCATAATGACCTTTCTTTGGTGGGAATAAAATAAATTTATTAATTCCAGTGGCGTCTCAGGTGGCTACCTACTTGATACTTATAGGTAAAATTATGGTACGCCACCACTTTTTTGACAATTTAATTTTTTTAGATTAAGCGGTCAATAATGTAACTTTCTTGCCTCTTGAGCTTTACTCGTATCTAGTTTTGTTTCCAAGAAAAAAATTAAAATCTGGGCCTGGCCCCTGGCCCCATTAAAACAAATAATAAATTCGAATCGATTATTGAGACTCATTTAATTTGTTCAATTTCTTTTTAAAATTTAACTTAGCCTAAGTGACAAATACATAGAAAAGCAGATTTTCATAACAAATTCTGGAAATGGCTGCCTCCTGCGGCGATACAACCCTCCATTCTTCGCCTCATGGACTGCCGAACTGGCTCGAAAATTCCGGGAATGTTTCTGACTACCTCCAAGGCATGAAATATCCTTTGTTGTAGGATTTCAATGGAAGGAACTGGTCCTACATCATAAACCAGGCTTTTAACATGGCCCCATAAAAAGAAATACAACGGGGTACAGTCTGGGGAACGCGGTGGCCAAGCTGTTGGACGTGCTGGGCCGATCCAGCGTCTGGGGAATTCAAGGTCTAAATATTCGCGGACAGTTATTCGAAAATGGGGAGGGGCTCCATCGTGTATAAAATAAAGGTTTTGGCGAATATTCAACGGCATATCCTCCAATAAACCGGATAAATGATTTTGTAAAGTCAGGTATGTATCACCATTTAAAGTTCGGAGAAAAATAAATAGACCAATTAAAAAGTTCCCAACAATCCCTGCCCAAACATTCAAACTGAACTGCTCTTGGTGGCTCGATTTATAAATTTCATGGGGATTTTCAATTTCCTAAACATGAATGTTATGATAATTAACGACCCCACTGCGGGTAAATTGGGCTTCGTCAGTAAATTGGATGCGAGATAAAAAGTTCGGATCCCTGGCACAATTATTTAGTATCCATCTTGCGAATTGTACCCGCTGGGGAAAAACTCGTGGGAGCTAACCCTGCACGCGCTGGATATGGTATGGATAAAGACTATTTTGATGTACAACCCTCCAAACTGTCGATTGACTAAGGTTTAAATCCCGTGCAATTTGCCTCGTGCTTAACGCAGGATTCTTCTCAGAACTTGCGGAAATTCCTCTTCCGTCATCACTTTTCGGACTTCACGCGGCCTACCAGCATTCATTCTGGTAGTTTGGAATCTTCCAAATTCCCGGAGATGCTGATGAGAGTTGCTGAAAGTTCTACACCACACAAACCACACAAAAAAAAACTAAACCGTATGTAAACACCAAAACGTAAATAATGACAAATGTGTCATGGTTACGAAGGAAAACTAATTACTGCTAACAAAGGTCACAGCCCACTGCTTACTTACATGTTTTAATAGGGCCAGGCCCAGATTTTGATTTTTTTCTGGGAAACAAAGCTAGATACGAGTAAAGCTCAAGAGGCAAGAAAGTTACATTATTGACCGCTTAATCTAAAAAAAAAAAATTAAATTGTCAAAAAAGCGGTGGCGTACCATAATTTTACCTATAAGTATCAAGTAGGTGAGATTAAGACTGAGACGCCACTGGAATTAATAAATATATTTTATTCCCACCAAAGAAAGGTCATTATGACGACAAATAAACCTACCAAATTTTATTTAAATCGGCTGAAAGGTTTTTGAATAATTGATAAAAACCCAATTTTTTTAAAAAAAATTTAACACCCTGTATCTAGAAAACGAAGCAAGTTAGGACATACGATTATATGAGAAAAAAAACTTATTTTTGGCTGGTAAATACGCCCTTAAAATATTTGCACTCAATTTTGAATCACCCTGTATATTAAACGTACGGTTCTAAAAAGGCCTTCGACGTTGTTTGATCTTTTTAACAAGTCCATTTCCACCGCTTCTACTTTTCTTTTGTTATCCTCCATTAGCCTCCATGTTTCGGCTCCACACCAGAAGACTACATTTGATGAGTGGATCATATATCATATATTTTCGTTGTTTTACTATTTCTTGGGACCAAATAATTCCATTGAGGCAACCAAAAGTTGTTCCAGGCAGAATACCTTGTCGTTGCAGTATCTTCCGGCTCTAAATCCCGACTGCACTTCTTCCTCTTGTGATTTATACTCAGTTTCTATTAGATCCCGAATTATTCTTCTGTACAATCGGCTTATTGCACTGGTAACCGATATGCCTCGATAGTTTGTGCAATCTAATTTACTTCCTTTTTTGTGAGTGGATGATATGTATGCATTTTTTTATTCCTTGGGTACCTCTGCTCCATTTAAATACGGATTTATACACCACGTGAGAGCTTCAAAGGGTTTTTCCGATCCGTTCTTAATTAGTTCGGCTGGGATTCTCTCCGGTCCTGTGGATCGTCCATTTTTCAGTTGTCTTATTGACTTTTTTACTTCTTCGGTATTAACTACAATATGTTCCCCCTCAGCCACCACTTCTGATGGGGAGATTCTGTCGTATTCGTGTCTGTTTTTTGTTACTAAGCCTTCGTAGTGTTTTTCCCATTTTCCATCCTTATTAATTCTATGTGAGTGTTTATCTTTTCAGTAGCTTTTACTTGATTTATAAATTTCCATGTTCTTGTACATCGTCTCCTCTACATATATGTATTGATTTCATGGCACTTTTTGTCCTACATATTTCTTTTGGCTACTTTTACTGCTTGTCTTGTTGTCCTTTTGTTATCTTTATACACTTATTTAACCACTTGTTAGGCTTTCTTATTTTTTTTAAGTATTCGATTTTCTCTGTCCACCAAGGTTTTCTGCATGATATTTGCTTGCAAAATCCGAAATCTTCCTCTGCGGCCTTTTTAATACTGTTTGTTGTATTTTCAACTTTTTTACTGTTTGTTTTTGGAATTCATTGCTCCAATTTTCATCCAGTCTTTTTTGATAGACTCGTTATGAACTTTCATGTGTTAAACTGTCTAAGTTGGATTTTGTACTTGTGATTGTTTCTGTTTGTGCTTCAGTATTTGATTCTGTCCTTATTAGTTTTCTGTGTGGCAAAAGGATCTTTGATTTTAGGAAATTATTATTTGAACGTTATATGACGTCTCTGTATGCTCTGAGGTCATACATCCGTAGGATTATATTCTGTTTAACAATAACATAATCAACTATAGATGTCGGATTTCTCGTATTCTATACCCAAGTGTAAGTGTGTATTTCTTTATGATTGAAAAAACATATGTTACTTTTAGTTTATGGCTTTCGCATATTTTATTTAGCCTATCTCCTTTGTCGTTTTGACTTCTTTCTCCATAAGGGCCGACTATTTCTCGACATATAATCTCTCGACTATTTCCAATTTTCTTTATTTCGTCATTCAATTTTTCATAGAATTCTTTGACAGCATATGGTTCATCGTTAGAAACTCCGTACACTCCCATCACAGTAATAGGTTGATTCTGCAAAGTGATATTGTAGGCCAATCAATTAGGGATTTCGCCATGACATCGAATCCTCGAGCAGGAGACCCGGATTTTTAGGTAATATAGGCCAACAGAAACAAAACGTATAGGAAGAGCCCACGAGACTATGCCCATTAGGCATTGTTATTAACAATTAAACGTCAAAAAATGCACTTTTTTGACTCTTTTTGTTCTCAATTAAAAACTTAGTTACTTTTGTGTAAAATGGGCTCACCATCCTCTATGGAATTAAAAGGCCTTTAAAGTGATTCTAAACCGACCTCAATATCTGCATTTGTTGCTGAGAAAAATTGTATAGATGGTCAAAATCTACAAATTGTTTGTTTAACATTTGTTATTTCAAAATTGAATCTGTGACATCGTTATTTTGTAAGAAGTCGGGAATTATAGTGCTTAATATGTGGTAAAAATTTCATGTCGATTCATCAAATAGTTTATTGCAAAATTCAATTTGTTTATATTTTTGCAATTTTTTTGCAATAACCATCTACGCACAACTAAAAAAAAATCGCGATTCTGAGATCATGGTGCCCTAGAGAAACATTTTCTCTATCGATATCAATTGTTGAATATGATAAAAAGCAATTTTAAGATTGTTTAAAAAATTAAAAAAGAATAACATCTTTTTTTTTATTTTAGCACCTTATGTCATAAGCAATATCTCTGGAAATTGTTGACGAATTTTGATGTTTTTTCTTTTAATTTGGGGTACCGGTCTGAGCACATTACGAAGACGCGATTTGTTTATTGATTTGTTCATTAATTTACCACCTAATTTGTTGAAACAGATTTTTGGAAAAAAATTCTGGCGAAAATAAATTTTTTGGGGCGGTTTTCATTGTTAAGCATGGAAAAGGATTGAATAAAACGTACATTATAATATTATTAACATATTTTGTTTTATTGTTACAGCAAATGATATGAACATAGTGTATTTTTTAACATATTTTTATCAAGAAATAAAATTCAAATTTATTTGTTTAATGACAATAATTCATGTATTATAGTTAAAAAAGTAATTCTCTCTTCTTCTATTCTTCTTTTTCTAATATACTAATATACTAACGTTGCTTTTATAAGTAAGAGAGAGTCTGGATTTAGAGTCACTGGTATTTTTCCAATGAACTCAAATGTATTCAGTGATGAAGACTTTCTACCTGCCAATATACTGCAAGGCGAACCAGTGGTAATTCAAGATATAACTGCAACTCTGATATTCCAAGATCCTCTGGCGATTGCATCAACATCTGCACAAGAACCCATGGTGGTTGGATAAGCATATGTATAAAAACCCCTGGTAATTACATCAACGTCTGAACAGGAGCCCAAAATGATTGCATCAATATCTGGCAAACAAAAAACTGGTAGTCGCATCCACATCTGAGCAAGAAGTACCGCCAAAAATACGACCAGAGGTTAAAAATTTTATCAATTTGTCTACCAAAACACTATCTCTGTCAGTACAAGAAAAGGTCGAAAAATGCAACATTCTACCATTCTAACCTCCACATCAATTATAGGCAGACTTATAGAAAGGGAAACCAAAAAGTAGAACAAGATCTTAAAGGAAATGGGAAAACAAAGAGTCAAAGGGAAGGCGAAAAAACAAAGAGTACAAGTAAATTCTTAAAAAGGCAGAGAGGAAAGTTCTTCAGGAAGACAATGAGTCTTCACGTACTGACGTAGATATTGATGACCTCTGCGTAGGTGATGATGATGAAGATAATGATGATGATGTTGATAATGATGATGATGATGATGATGATGATGATGATGATGATGATGATGATGATGATGATGATGATGATGATGATGATGATGATGATGATGATGATGATGATGATGATGATGATGATGATGATGATGATGATGATGATGATGATGATGATGATGATGATGATGATGATGATGATGATGAGGACCCAGAAAATCTGTGTCTCATGTGCGAAGAATTCGGCTGAAACAACGAGATATGGTACCGGTGCACTTCATGTGGGCTTTGGGCTCACTCTGCTTGCATTGGTTGGGATTCGGCTACAGGATACGTATGTGACAGGTCTTAAAAATATTTAAACATCATTGTTAACATCATGACCACCATTAACCTCACGTGTATACAATGGTGGTCAAAGTCATTATTTTTTTTATATCTATTGGATGGATACTCCAAAGACGATTACTTTGATCTCAAACCACAATATTCTTTTAATGTAGAATTGCTGGTATGTTCCTAATAAAGCTGTGATTCATATTTTGAGTTTTATTCCAAAAAGTGCTTAAGTGACCGCCATTACCCGATTCTCTACTAATACAATTTCTACGTAATTTTTTACATTTACATTTTAGTATGTGAAAACTCAATATTGATTATTAAAACATGTTTTTTTTCTCAATAAATAGATTTTGAGATAAACTATTGACATATTGAGATAAACTTGAGACAAAATACCACTTTAGTGACGATGACAACAGTTTATATTGAAGAGTAAAAGAAACGTGAGTGATCGAAATACTATGAGGCCTGGTCTACATAGGGCTATATTATGAAGTGTGAATAAGAGACTGTATAGTATTTCCAAAGTCAGCTGAAATAGATAAAAAAATAGTTCATAAATATTAAAACATCGTTGTTAGAATTTAATATTGAGTTTTTGCATACAAAAAAGTAAATTTAAAATTACGTTGAAAACTGCATTAGTACATATTATTATTAATGACCAATAATAAAGTAGTTATTAATTTTCAGTTGTTTCCCTGCGAACCTCTCCTCGGTTATCCCCACCATCACTCCCGCTACAATCGCTCAATGAGACCACTACTTCACCTATTAGTTTTAACACCTGCAATGTACTTTTTTTGCAAATAAGTTATATCTTAACAAAATATAAATCTTTACTTAGCCAATGGCGTTAGAGTCGTTTTTAATTGTTGTTAACGAGGTTGTTGAAATAACAAAAATTCTAACTCAAGCCCTAGGGGTCTAAGTGCACTATTTTTAAACATCCTATTATCACAGTATATTAAATTCTAACAGTATGCTCACTTCTTTGATGTCCATGAAAATGCCTGCGTTTTTTGCAGGTGGTTGTAAAGTAATAAAAATATCGTTATCCCGGCAAGTTCGTAGAGCGGGAGAGGTACGACGACGAGAGGTGGGCCCTCTCGGCGGGAAGTTCGTAGACCAAGGGAAGTGGGACGAGGAGAGGTGATGGGTGTTCGAACACGCCCAAGTGACTGTACTGTTAGAATTTAATATACTGTGCTATTATAGGATAAAGTTTTGGCAATGGACATTTAGCGTCTTCGAATAACCAAATTACCCTATCTCTTCAACAAATTAACCGATTTACTTTAACAAACTGTTAATCGATTTGGGATTGACAGAGCTTTTTTGTTAAACAATAGATTAATAGTTATTTATTATACAAGCGGAAAAAATGAACGTTTAACGAGCGATATGTTTAAACGCGCGCGCGGCGTAGCCGCAAGCGCGTTAATATCGCGAGTTAAACGTGCATTGTATCCGCGAGTGTATTACAACGTTTTATTCAATTTTGCCATATATAAACTGACATTTTGCGGAGTAAGTCCAATTTTGAAGAGAAAATTTGACAAGATGACAACTTCAGTGCCGCAACCTTGACAACGACGAAAACAATTTTAAACATATAAAACGTTACTTTATACGGCAAAATTGAATAAATAACTATTAATCCGGTGCCTAAATAAACAAAATAAACAATGACTTTATAGGTTCGATTTGACGTCAATAAACATCAGTTTATATGGCAAAATTGAATAAAAAATTATAATTGGAGTAAATAATTAATTTGTATACTTTTTTACTAATTTTGAAAAACCAAGTTGACAAAATTGAACGTACTCTGGCTCAAATTAATCGTTATTCAATAAAGTAAAAATAATTTAGTACCAAAAATTCTCCAACAATTTTACCGTGGCTTGTAAAATTAAGAAACCCATTTTGGCCATACCTTAACCCTCGTAGCTCCAAAATCTCAACTAATTTTAGCATGTTGCTGGATCATCTATGATCTTCCCCAAGTAAAACAAATCTGATGCATTTTTCAATTACTTCACTGAAACTGTCCAATTTTTTTCCAATTTGTCCATAGCTCTCTTGCATTTATATTAAGAATTTCGAATTTAGAAGGTTCATTCCTCTAAGCATCCAGGAGTCTTTACGATGAACCACACGTGCGATTCACTTATTAAACTCATGCATTTCACTCACGTAAAAATCCTCTTAACGAGTAGGGAAATCCTCCGAACCGCGCGGTAGTTACTCTCATTTCCGCTTATGGGCGCTTGTCTAATACAATTCCACCTCCACCTCTTACAAATCACCAATCTTTGCCTGTCACGATGATTTAAATATAAGCCGTTTCGGGCCTAAGGCATCAGTCGAGGAGTCGATCAGTCGATCAGCCGCCTTCAAAGAGACGTTCCGTTCCGACTTCCTAGTGAGTGAGAGTGAGAGTATTCCGACCGTACCGCTACCGAATTGTAAGTACTCCATTATCCGATCATTTATCATCTCTTAATTCTTGGGTTAGGCCGTACATTTCATTCCGTAGCATCTCTTTTCTAGTCGGTCGTAGTAAAACACTTTAGGGTGATCCACTCTGAGTGTTTCTTACTACCTAGACCATTTTGTATAGATTTCCCTAGGGTGATTCACTCGGGATTGTCTAGACAAAAGCAAAGCCGTGTCCGTGTTAGGCCGTAATAAGACGCTCTAGGGCAGGGGTTCCCAACCGGTGGTACGCGTACCACTGGTGGTACGCGGGAACGTTTCAGGTGGTACGCGTGAGTGATGTGAGCAACATGCTATTAATACCTTCTGTACGCATGAGCAGTGAGCACGCAAACATTACTTAAAATCTTAGCTCCGTTCTATCAGATGCTGTGAAAGATGTGAAAGTTATTAACTTCATAAAGGCTAGGTCTCTAAACACTTGATTATTCTCCTTGATATGTGAAGAAATGGGTGGCAAGTTCAAGACTACTCCTGCATACAGAAGTGAGGTGATTATCTCGGTAGAAAATTTTGAACCGTCTCTTTGAACTGAGATCAGATGTTTTTATGTCTTTAAGTGAAAAAATAATGACATAAAAAAATGTTTGCTGATGAAGAACAGTTGTCAAGATTGGCTTATCTAGCCGACATTTTGGACAAACTCAACGCACTGAACTTGAGACTTCAGGGACCAAACACAACAGCCTTCACAGCCAGTGACAAAATAAACTCCTTCAAGAGAAAGTTAGTCCTGTTTTGTTCACAAATACAGGAGAAGAGTTTATCTGCATTTCCCACTCTATCATAATTTTTTTGAAGAAAATGAAATGTCTCTATTGCCAGATGTGGTTGCAGATATCATTGTTCACTTGGAAGGCCTTCTAAAAAGATTTAAGAAGTATTTCTCTGAAGATTATTCAAAAGTGGACTGGATCAGAAATCCTTTTTCGGGAACCTCACCAAATTAATTGGAGCTAAAAGAAAGGTTTATCGATCTTACAGAAGATAGTTCCATAAAAGATTATTTTAAAGAGAAATCTTTAATCAACTTCTGGATCGGATGTTTATATCCAGTATACTTTTACATCGGTACTTGGGTTTAATCAAGTACCTTTGGTCTTCCGGCAAGCTCTGCTATTTTTGACGCCATTTGTTACGAGTTACTTGTGTGACAGTGGATTTTCTGAACTCTTGTACATAAAAAATAAACATAGAAGCAAAATAGGTGTTGAAGAGGACTTAAGAGTGAAGATAAGTTCCATTACTCCTAATGTTGATATTTTAGGAGTTGAAGTTTTCTCAGGAATTTAGTTCAAAAAGCCTTTGAACACTTTTAGAAGAGTAAATATTATACGTTTGAACACTTTTAGAAGAGTAAATATTATACGTTTATTAAAATAATGAGGTCTGGTGGTACGCCAAAATTTCTCAAAAAATCAAGTGGTACGCAGGTGCAAAAAGGTTGGGAACCCCTGCTCTAGGGTGATCCACTCGTGGCGCTTTTATTACCTAGACCGATTTCGTACCAATCTTCCCTAGGGTGTTCCACTCGGGGCTGGTTGGTATAAAGTCATTACGTAAGTTCGTAGCAATGTGTATTTCATAATCAGCCCATCCGCCCGAGGCCAGAATACCCAGAAATTAGGAGCCGCACGTTAGATTCCCGCTTGCATTGATTGAGTACGCCCTATAGGGCACCTAAAACCGCCCTTCACTTTTGCTCCGCTCTCGCTTTATTAATTTATTCTTCCGCCTCCTTCTAACCGCTTTAAACCGAATTTGCACGCCTAAGATTAGCTAGCTTGCGATCTCCCGTAATGTACATAGATTGAAATAGATACGTTCTTTCCTAAATGTAGCTTCTCCGTTCATATTTCCGCTCATTTATTCAAACAGAATATTTTCCGTAAATGTAGATAATAAATTAATCGTTTTTGCCCAAACACCTGCGTCCGAACGGTCCGTTCCAAAGCGTACGCAACGTTGCCGGTTCCCGCCGATATTCCGAAAAATCCGAACGTACATTGTTGCCAATAATTCTGGGGATCGAAAAATTTTTACACTACGTTGCCGAACCGCTCGTTCTCACTGTAAATAATGTAAAGCATGATTGCCGCTTCTCCGTAATATCGCAAAACCGCTATTTTGTACATAATTCCCAAATTCTTTCAAATACCGTAAACCTTTCATTTGTACATAAATACCGTTAATTGTTCATTTGTAAATATGATTCATTTGTAATATAGATCATCCGTATTTCTCCCGAATTGTGTGTTTTATTTCCACGGACCCCTTGGCATTCTCCTGAGTATAAACTCACCCGTGGCTCTAGGGAGTAAACTCTTAAAAATCTGGCGCCCGAGAAAACCGACTTTAAAACTGATTACCCGAATTCCCGAACCCCGTCTAAGCGCCAATTCAACAAGTGACGACGTAACCTGTACAACAGAGTCGTCGTGCCGCCGACGACACTGCATCCCGAGGAAAGTACGTCACATATTTCTGTTTATTTGAAAACTCATTTGTCCATGAATGCAGGCCTTTTTAATGTTTCCATTGTAATAAGCGTTTTTCGGGTTCTTTTACTTTCAACAATTACTATGCATTTATACAACATAATTCGAAATTTTTTATGTGTTATAGTAAATATTGAATGTCCTTATCTTATTGAAAAAACCGATATTCCCCTTTCCTGTGTTGTTCCATCTTTCATAAAAACAATTACAATTGAATGTGGAATATGTTATATTAGGTAATCTAGCAAAATTGTTTAATGAATTAATATTTATCAAATAAAATATTTTGCATGAATTATTTTATTTATATTTACAATAGGACATCAAAAGCGTGTGAATTGCACACCTTCGTGGGTTCATTTGAATGGTTATATCGCTGAATGTTTAATAATAAATAGGAGAGACGCATTTTATCTTACATCTAATAGATTGTTGTACTATTCAGTCAAGAACTTCTGTAAGCAGTTTCAAACACTTCATCACCTTTTATTCAGTATTTGATTTTTGACAAATTTAAAACAATTAAAAATTACTTTATTATGGCGTTCCTGATTTAAATTTTAAAATGTTTCATTTCGATTTACTAATTTCCTTAATAACATTTTTATAACAATCAGAATAGTTGCATACTTATAGCAACAACGCTATAATTGCATATGGAAATTTTATATATATTTATGTATTTGTAAATTTAACGTATGCAATATTTTTGTTTTTAAAATTTTCAATAACTCATTCGATGTAGGATGTCTGTCTTAATTACTGTCAATAATTCAATGATAGGATGATCGCAACAAATCATAGAATTGTTTGTTCGAAGCAAGCATTGTTCACGGCTTGTTTGTGTTAGGCCTCAACAGGGTATATAGACTTTTTAGTTTCCACTGATAAAGTTACTATTAATTTTGGTCAATATCTGGTAAAACCAAGAAATGTAAACATTTAGTCTTATCAGCTTAATAACTCATAAGGTGAAACTGTTCTTAGCAGTTCTGAGTTTCAAGTTCCATGTTCATCCAAGAGAGTATAAAATTGTGCTTAACAATACATTAACTATATTTATATGTAATAGTTCTGAAATGCAGGGGTCAATGAAAGCCATCTATCTTTTAGAAATTTGCGGTATTTGACATTTGAAATTTTGTTCCTATAATTTTCATCTAAATGAACGTCAATGAACATTTTACACTTTAAATCGATACCATATCGTAGAGAACTTAAAATTGGTACTACACCTTGTAATTTGTGATTACAATAATTCCGGGTGAGATGACTACCTTGTTTGTTTTCATAGCCTATGCAAACTTTCTATTATGGTCGATTATGCTGATCAGTCTGGTCGCATATTGTTTATGTTATGTACATGGCATATCGTGTTTGGTGTTTGTACGCTCTAAAATCAGAAATTACATAAGTTATTCATGATATCTAAATTTATTGCTGTGAACAATGTTTTCTCCGTATTAAAAATTTCGTCGATTAACCTTTTAATGAAGAAGCGTTACTATTCTCAATGCATTAAATTACTCAAATGTTAAGAGATTGAGATAACACGTGTGCCACTACTTATTATGAAACGTGATTCTGAATTTTCAGAATTCATTTCATTTCGGAAATAGTGAAACTCCTTTAAATTAAAAGGAGTTAAGACCACACAATCTAGATTTTATTTGCATGAATAAAAAAAACTAAGGATACTTTTATGTGTCTTAACTCATTAGCATTCAAGAACGTCAAATTCACTCATCTTCCGATATTTTAAATGTTAACATAATAAAAGTTTGATCATATCTCAAAAAATTGAATAGCTCAATCCAGAATTTCAATTAATTCACAAGACATTGAGAACAATAAGTTTTTCAATAAATTAGAAGTTAGAGAACAAAATTTAATTTGCCGCAGCACGGGTTCTTAAAATTTTGAGTAGGCTTAATGTTAAATGGAATCAAAAAATATTTCAAAAGCCAACAAAAATTTTGATGTCGAAATGTGTAGTAAAATCGTACGACAGAAAATATCATAGCATAAAATTTATTGAGCACACAAGGTTTCTGAAACATTTGAAACAAAAATTAGTTATAATAATTCCCAGGTACAATTCTAGAACGGATATTATATATAGCTATACAATATTTGTAAAGACATTTAAACAAAGAAATCAAATTTAATTATGTAGAATAATGCAATTACTATTTAAACTAATATTTTATATCCTGTTTAACTGCAAATTTCTCATTTCATATTTTTAAAACAATACAAAAAGTAGCCAGCGACATTTTTAATTTAAAATGAAAAAAATTTTTATGCGATTTAGACACTTAAAAAAATTATTTACATTTCAAATTTTCCTCATTTTCCAAAAAATTTCGCGCCAGAAAGGTTTCCATACAATGGTAGAGCTTCAGAATATCATTTAAAAAGTAAGATGTGTCTGCTACCAAAATTGACAAAGTTATTAATAAAATTTATTTTTATGTTTTATGAGATCCATTAAAAAAAAATTAGGAAATATGCTTTACAAGCCGAATCTTCCCCATTTTTATTTTCACGATATCGCCTATATATAGGCACTTTCGCCTCTCATATCCGTCTGGCACATGTCTATGCAACTAACATCTGATATGTCTGAAACGAATCCTTTATTATCCTTGTTGCATCATCTTGGCCCCTCTCCGCGCTAATTTCTCATGTGTCCATTATTTCGCTCTGTTTCCCACCTTAGCGAATCGAAAAGCGGTTTCCCCATTCTCCGACCCATTCTTTTATTCATGCACAGACATAAATAATCCCCAGCAAATATTTCTGCTGCATCGTATACATGTTCCTGTGTGTATGTGTGCATTTCGAAACCGGAAAGATGCAGTCGAAATTTATCATAAAAATCAAATAAATCCCTCACCCGGCGCAAAAAGGAAACGTACACATATATAGCGCCAAATACACGACTTTTTTATGTCTTCACATTGTAAGGTCGTAAAGCGCCCTTCGCGTCTGGTTCGATAAATGATTTAGAGGTGGTTTGTGCAAATCGATCGTGTTAAATTTTTCAAAACTATTGCTAATATCGTAAATAGATTAATCGTCGAGATGACGAGCTAATCCATTGAAAATCTACTTTAGACTCGTTTAGGTGGACCATATGACATACCACCTGAATTCATAAGGAGACGGAATTAATCGAGGTGAATTTTGAAATTTTAAATTCACTCAGTGATGTGGAAGTTAGGATAACTTTTCTCTTATTTAGGTTTTTGGGTCGGAAATTAATTGGTTTACTTTTAGTTCTAATAATAGCATTGCAAACCTTTTTCTGATGGTCTTCCATTTAATTAAACCTTGCGTTACTTTCAAAAGTTGCTTTCCCTACATTACAGATGGTAAATTCTCTGTTCCAATAATGCTTTAATTTACAACACATTTGTACATTACAAACAATTTATTAAAAAGGGATTTGAATATTCAGTAAATCGAATTGTCTCTTATTAGGTATGGAATATCGTAATGAAATAACTATTTATTAACAATGTTATTTAATTAATAGTATAGCAAAATATGTAATCTTTTGTTAAAATAGAAAGCCGAATGCCCCAAAAACATAGTGATAGTTGTAAGTTGTAATAAATAATGGTATAATTTTTCAATTTCTTAACAAAAACAACTGAGGTGAAACTTACTTACTGCACTGAGCGTTGGGTTACACCTTACTAATCTATAATAAAGCAGTGTTCATATATGTGTCCTAAAATGGTAAGGCGGTTCTTGATTACCTGGAGATTCAAAACTATTTAGGCTTATTGCTTAAGTCTTCAATAGTTTCAGAAACATCTGATAATCTCGTATTTCCCTCCTGAAGGGGGCGAAAAAAAAAATGGAATGTCATTTAACGAAAGGGTGAAAAAGAGAATAAAATTGATTTAACAGTGCACTAAAAGCGAGATAGTTTAAAATTGGCACCATTATAACCCTATTATTTAGGCAAGAGGGTAAAATTCATGTAACGTGTATTAAATAGCTAAAGAAGGAAAATTGGTACGGTTGTAGATTGAACTCTAAGATGGTTCACAAAAACTCATATACAGTGAAACCCCTAGTTAGGGACACCCCTCTAACGGGGACACCCCTGTATTATGGACATTTTCTAATATCCCGGCAAACTGCCATAAGAATACATTGAGCGTTGCCCCCTCTATAAGGGACACCCTCTAATATGGACGTGGACACTAAAATTCGGAGAAAAATTCATACTTCACCCCTCTATTAAGGACAGTCATCCTTGAGAACTGGCCCTTAATTAGCGGGTTAACGAGCCTCAAATCTCGGGATTTTAGAACAGGTAACTGACAGGTAGCAAAAATACAGTGAAACCTCCTGTTATGGACACCTCTGCAATATGGACACATAGGTTTATGGACACTTTTTCTATGTAACCGTCCAATTGCCATAACATATTAACATAAAATTTCTCTATAATAGGGACCCTCTCTAATCTGGACGTGGACACTTTATTTGCGGCAAATGTGGACACTTCATTTTGGTTTACCTTATTTTAAACCGAAAATATGTTTTGAAACACTTGTTAGCTTCAATGGAAATTAATGGATCAACTAAAGATTTATCAAAAAGCATAAATGTTTTGCAAGCGATTATATGGATCTCTAAATCTTGGAAAACGTAACAACAAACACTATTCAGCATTGCTTTAGAAAAGCCGGGTTCAATGTGCAGAACATATTTCAAAATGAAGTCGAGGAAAATAAGGACTTAGCTTCATTAAAAGAACTCCTTACTTCATCTCATTCCCAAGTTGTTTCTGACGATTATGTTCAAATAGACACTATTTTATCAATGTAAGATAATGATTGCAATATTGAAGCAATAATGAACCACTTTCAACAGCCAAATCAGAAAACTTAGTGTCATGAGAAAGTGAATTACTCTGATGCTCTTCGGTATTCAGAGTTGTTAAATACTTTTTGTTTACAAAAAAAATTAGGGTGAAGGATTGAGTTTGATTAACAATTTTCAACTTCATTTAGAAGAGCACATTGTGCCCAAAAAACAATTAAAAATTACGGATTTCTTTCAACAATATTCATGTTTAACTCCCTAATGTGGACACCTCCCTAATCTGGACAAAATTTTTGCTCCCCCGGTTGTCCGTATTATAGAGGTTTCACTTAAAATGGTAGGAAAATGCGTCAGTTTGTCTTCGACCTTTGAATATTTATTAATTTAAATAAAATTTCACCAACACGGCTGAACCAGACATTCAAAATTACGAAGAGGCTCTTCGTCTAGTTCAAAAGTTAAAAAAAACTATTTTATCAAACGACGATATTAGTGACAGTTTAAATACCGTATCTTGTTTGGAAATTCAATTGGAACATTGTATTGCGTATCAAAAGAAAAAACAGACAAAAATAAAAGATTATTTTTTATGAGTCATTTTTATGAGTATGTATATATCCCATGTAAATGTGTTTTCCGTGTACATTAATAAATAGGATACGTGATACCTACAAGCAATAGGTGTTTTAATCGTTCAACCAAATATTTTCCCCCGCCAAAACCCCTCTAATATGGACACCCCTCCATTGTGGACATATTCTGTTATCCCGTCAGTGTCCATAATGGAGGGGTTTCACTGTAGTTTCAAATAATTTCATATTTATTTAAAATTTGAACTTCTTGGGGGAAAAAGAGGAACAAAACTTGCTTTTGTGGTTTTTATTGCGAGGTACTTGCCAATAGTTTGTAACGAAGCATATTTTTCCGTGGCTAGAACCCTTGTCTCCCTCTGTTACCGTTTGCGGAAATCCCGTAAATTCAAATAAATAACAATTCTCTCCGCCGTGACACCTCCAAATTCCAAGACCGAGTTTAAACAAAAGACCACCAGTTGTCTCTCTAAATTACGAGCTGCAAACTACCCATCCTTATTTATCTAAGAGCTCTAAATATAAAAGGAAAATATCGAAAAATCATCACAAGTCTACCGACCGAACAGTGAATCGTACCGCAGGTGTTACAAGTGCAGGTGTTTCGACCGACCATTAACAAAGTTGCCGCTTCCGACCGACCGACCATGGCTACCAGGATTCTGTCGAGTAAGGTACCGTAGTTAGGAAAATCCGACCGCCCCCTCCCCTTACCGTTCCCGTTAGATCAGGCCGTCGAATTGACTCTTCCCTGGGTGAGACTCGGGAAGATCAATTCGGGCTGTTTGGGCTGGTGTATCCCCGGAGTGAGACTCGGGGTGGCCTCCCTGAACTCAACCCGACCTTTGCTTGAATTACCGCGCATGCTTAGTTTCCCTAACGACTTCCGCGCCCGCGATTTGATTGACACCGAATCAAATCTGCTAAAACGCATGCCCGTTGTAATGTCCTCTTATTACCGAGGACATTCTTGAAAGAAACTCGGAGAATAATTTGAAGTAACGATGATTTATTGTTGATTTCATATAACTCGGTTTGCGGTCTTTTACATACTGTAGTTTAAATGATACTTTTTGAATCGATCACTACGACTGTTAACATGAGTACTCAGCGTTCAACTGACGATCGCATATCTACAGGTGAACTGCCTTTCGTTCAGTCACCTGTTGACAAAGCATAATTGGAAATATGGTATTGAACGGATGTGCGATTGTCGTTGTCCGCGTAGGTATTGCTAAGTTCGATAATGCGTACTTAGCCATTTGTGAAATAAACGATAGGTTAATGTACTTAATTAAGTGTCTTTTACTTGAGGTCATAGAAGGGCATTACACCACCCCTCCTAAATGAGCGGACTCCGATATTGACGCGGAGTCTGCGAGAGCTACTTGACCTCGAGTAAAGGGCTGCAATAAACCATAAAAATGCGTGATTATCCTATATAAAATATGGTAGATATATTAAGTATAAACACATGTTAAAATATTGAGTTATATACATTATGAATTTGTTAAAAATTATTAAATCTATTATTATATTATATGAAATGTAGATTAAAATTATTAAAAAGAAAAAAAAAAGGAGAATTGTCAACAATCGAAATAAGATTGAGAAATAAGACGTGTTAAACGACGTTCGTCTCGGGTTGAGAACGAATTCTGCGTTCTGCACTTTTTGCTCTCCATGCTTTAATAATTGCGTTGCTTTGGGGTACAGCACTTTTAGAGGTTATCTTAACAACTGGGTCAATGAATACTAATGGTGTTAAGTGCAAAGTGCAGTGTTATTGTACTAATTATATTTGCAAAGGAGGTTGTAACTATTACTTAGGTATGTATGCTATAATGCTATGTCGAAACTTAACTTATATCAGATTGTTTTTGTGTTTGATAAATGTAGATAAAAATTCGTTCGAGTCAGCGTTCCTTATTCGTCGGTTATAATGCTTACGTTAAGGGTAGGAGAGAGAGAAAAGGAGAGAAAATGGAATGGTAGGTAGATTTATATATTATATTATTAGCTTATTAGTTAAATTAATTTTTATTACATATATATTTATTTTTTTTATAGTGGTTAAGCTTCTTGAGCGTCCGTTGCGGGGCCGTATGGACGCACACGGTTTTTGTGAACCTTCGCTGTTTTTCCTTCATCATTCGAGATGACGCAATTCGGATCCTCTACTGTGGTAACTACAAATGGTCCTTTATACCATGGATCAAATTTACGTCTTCCTTCGTTTGTCAAGGTTACTAGGTCTCCGGGATTTATATTTAATGGTTTCGAATTTATGTTTACTTTTGAGTTTCTTTTTCGTTTTTCCATTTCAAGATGTTGCGCTACTCGTAAGTGAGCGTACTGTAATCTGTATCGGAGTTCCTGTTCGAACGCATCGATATTGTAACATGGTTCTATTTTACTGTTTCGAAGAGTATCTGGCAGATGAACCTGTCGGCCATATACTAATTCGAAAGGTGTGTAATTATGGTACGTGCTTGGTGTTGTATTATAGCAAAATGCGTAGTAGTGTATCCAGTTATCCCAGTCATTGTGAAATTCATTGATATACATTCGAAGGAATTCATTCAGTACTCTGTGATTACGTTCACAGCCTCCGATTGTTTGGCTGTGGTATGCTGTAGATATTTTGTAGGATATACCGAGTAATCGAGTCAGGTTCTCGAGCACCTGGTTCTTATACTCGGTTCCCATGTCTGTCCGAATTTCTTTCATTGGTCCGTATATTAGGATGAAATGCTTTACTAAGTTTTCCGCGATTGTATTGGCTTCTTTATTGGGTATAGGGATAACTACTACGTATTTTGTTAGTTCGCATTGAACCGTAATAGCATATTTGTTATCTTGTATGGTTGTTGGGAGTTTACCGATTGTATCTATACACACAATATCGAACGGTTGCTGTGGGGTTGGTGTTAATATTAATGGTTCGGGTTTTCTTATTTTACTTTTATTTATTTTACATTGGTGGCATTGTTGTGTAAAGTTTGCAACGTCTCGTGACATGCCTTTCCAAATGTAAGTAGATCTAAGCTTCTTCAGAAGTCTTTTTTGACCGTTATGACCACCCAGCAGCGGATCATTATGATGCTGTTTTATTAGGTGTTGTTTTTCCGCATTAGTCTCTACTTTTTGCCTAGCCCTGATGAGTATGATGCTGACTTTTGTTAAATAATGATTACTTTCCTCTTTCAGTATATTTGGAGTGCACTCCTTGAAAATTTGGTCGTTAAGACACAGTTTAACTTTTTTTATTTTCATATCGCTGGCTATTTTATTTAGCTCAGGCAGAACTAGCGCTAGAGCTGTTCTGCCATTAGCGACTGGGATGGTTCTGCGCGCGATGAACCTACCCTTATGCCTCAGTGACATCCTTAGATGTGTGGGCGTTAACTGAAAGCTTAATAGTGGTATTTTTATTACCTCAGCATTATTAAGGGCCTCATAAGCTTTGGGCTCTGTGATTGCATTATTTACGGGGTTGTTACTCTTTTGGGGCTGGTCGGAAGATCGAGACTTTGATCGAGTTACTACTAGTACATTACTGACATTTTTTGCTATGGACTTAAGCTCGTCGATTGTGATGCGTGACAAGGCGTCTGCACATACGTTTTGTTCGCCTTTTACATATTGGATGTCGAAGTTGTATTCTTCGAGGTCCAATCTCATACGCGTTAACTTAGATGTTGGGTCTTTCATGGAAAATAAGTATATAAGTGGTCGGTGATCTGTTTTGACTGTAAATTTAGTTCCGAAAATGTAGCAATGAAAATATTTTATTGCCCAATGTACTGCGGTCAGTTCTTTGAGGATTGTGGGCTTGTGTGATTCGCCTTTAGTAAATGATCTGGATGCGTAGGCTATAGGTAGATCGTTTCCATTGAAATTTTGAGAGAGAATAGCACCGCATGCATAGCCTGAGGCGTCTGTTGTTATTGTGAATGGTTTCGAAAAGTCGGGGTATTGCAGGATTTGCGGTGATGTTAGTGCTGCTTTTAATTTGATGAAAGAATCTTGACATTCCTTGGTCCATTCAAACTTCACGTTTTTTCTCGTAAGCTGATTTAAAGGTGCTGTTAACTCTGCAAAATTTCTGATAAACCTGCGGTAATAATTTACAAACGCGACGAACCGTTTAACCTCGCCCGCTGCAGTCGGTACGGGGTATTTTTTGATGGTGTCATATTTCGTTTCGTCAGGTAGAATACCTTTATCGGTTATCTTGTGGCCTAAATATGTAACTTCATTACGAAAAAATTGACATTTGCGCGGGTTAAGTTTTAAATTGAATTTTCGACACGTTGCGAACACCTTTTGCAAATTTGACAAGTGGTGGTCTGTTGAACAGCCAATAACAATCAGATCATCCATGTATAAAAATGCTCTTTCTGGAGTAATGCCTGCGAAAGCTATTGACATCATCCTCTGAAAGCTATTTGGGCTAACTGACAAACCAAAAGGCAATCTCTTAAATCGGAAAGATCCAGCATCTACGCTAAATGAAGTTACGTCTCTAGATTTTTCGTCGAGTGGGATTTGGTGAAAACCAGATATCAAATCTAGCACTGAGAACCATTTGGCTCTTCCTAGTTGATCTAGAATATCTTCTATTCGTGGTAAAGGAAATTTATCGGCTAATAATTTTTTATTAAGCTGTCTGTAATCAATAACTAAACGCCACGCTTTTTCGCCATTTTGTGATTTTTTAGGTACTAGAAGAACTGGACTATTATACTCCGAGACTGATGGTTCTATAATATCGTGTTGTAAAAGTTTGTCTACCTGCCTGTTTAATTCGTCTTTTTGAGTGTGCGGTGATCTATAGTTCTTTACATATACTGGTTTTTTGTCTGTAAGTCGTAATTTTTGTTTGTAGAAATTGTTGACAGTAACGTAATCAGAATCTAATGTAAAAACGTCCGTGTATTGTTCGCAAAGTGACATCACTTTGTCCTTCACGTAATCCGGTATTCCCTCGGTGTTGATTTCTTTACGGAATTTGTCTAAACGGTCGACGTTATCGTCTGTTAGTTTGTATATGTGAAAGTTGCGTAGGTCAGTTGTGTTGACTTTAATATTTTTTATTGTCACTGGGTTGTCGTTTGTATTTAGTAGTTTAATGAGTGGAGATTTGTTTGAGACTATCGTTCGAGCTATGAATACACCTGGATGTATTTCGTCATTAGTTACTACCGCGTCGTTTGTTAATGTTTTAAGTTTAGGGACAGGTCTAACAACTTCACATCTTGGTGGTAAGATTATTGTCTCGTCGTCGGGTCCACTAGAAATTGGGAGTTGTAACTTCTTGCGTCCTACTTGAACTGTCATGCACCAATTATCGTAATCTAATATACACTTGTACTTAGTAATAAAATCTCGACCTAGTATTGCATCTGATGGTATGGGAAAATCGGATGGGACTATCTGAAAAGTGTGTTTTACTTCATGTCCCTTGAGAAAAATTTTTGTACTCATTGTACCTAATGATTGTACTGCGCCACCTGTTACTCCTTTAATATTTGTTTTATTTGACTCATCTAAAATTTGATTGGGGTCTAATTTTGATTGTTTAAATATGGATATATCTGCCCCAGTGTCAATTAGAAATGAACAGTCTAAATGGGACATAGCAGTAGTAAGTACGATTGAATTTGAAAATGAGAGATCAAAATGATAAATATTCGCATCAGATTTTCCCTTAACCTCCGTTACTGGGGGTCTCGGCCGTTTCCCTGGTCGGGTTCCATTTCATCGTTGTTTTCCGATGAAAGGTTATATACCCGGGTCGCGTTTCTGTGACCTCGTGAACGATTTCCACTGCCGCGGATTCGTTGACTGCCGCGATAGTTATAATAGGATCTATTTAAATTCCCTTGACCTTGGCTTTGGCGGCCTCTCGAGCTTATCGCACCACGATTATTGCGAGTATTATTATTGTTATGATTACCTCGACCACGATAATTATTACGATAAAAAGATGGTTGATTTCGTGTATAGAAAATACTAGACGAAGATGTTGGCTGTGTTGGACTAACGCTTATGAATTTAGTGAGAGCGTCTTGGATGGTGGAGAAATTTCCAGCTTCCATTACTATACTAGCTCTCTCTGATGTTGTATTTTTGATTATGGTTCGTACTGTATGTTCAGTGGCGTATTTGGTCGCCACCGCAACTGGTACACCCTCAGCTATATAGGCTTTTTGAAGTTTTTCCGCCAATATCTCCATTTCTGCCGCGTATGCATTAATGTCTTTGTGGTTCTGTTTGCAGTTAGATAATTTAGTTGCAAGCGACTGAGAACTTTCAGTTTGAATTCCTGATTGCAGTTTAAGAATTATATTGTCTAAGGTATTTTCATTTGTAATAAGGTCCCTCGCCTTGCCCGTTAAGCGAGTCTTAACGAACGCAATGGCATTGGGGCCATGATCATTGGAGATTGTTTTCAGCAATTCTAGTGCATCTATGAATGCACGGAGTTTGTTTGGTGAGCCATCAAATTCTGCTGGAAGAATTTGACTGGCAAGCTTGAAAAATTCAATGTTTGATAGAGGCATATTCGCAGTTTGAATTTCTTCGTCTGAATCAGATTCAGCTAGAGAAGAACTCGGATCTATATCCGTTAGCCAGTCGACTGGTACCACGTACTTAGCTTGTAGCGCGGCAAAAGCTTTTACTACTTTGTCTCTAATCGCGTGAAATAAGACTCGAGCTTCTGCTCTTTGTGTGTTATCGAATTGACTGTATGTTGACCGTAGCAATTTAGTAGTTGCATTAAAGTGATTAATTAAGGTATCCCTAATTTCGGCTCGTACAGTTTCAGACTTAGGTACTTCTTTCTTTATCGCGCGTTTGGATTGACTCACTGTTGATTCTTTTAATAGTGTCAACTGCCGTCTAATATCATCCCAAGATGATGACATCTATGGTCTCTTTGACAGTAAAATATAAGAGGTAGAGTCCAGTGGTTTTTAGAGTGTCACTGCGGGAGTAAAGGGTGGGAAACGTAAAATTGTCGCATAATCGTTTAACTCGTAATAGCAATTAGTGAGCAGCAAAGTCAAAGTAGTTATAAATTTTACGATAATTCAAGATTCAAGTTGATATCTTAGTTCTTAGCATAATTAAGTTGTAATTAATCCTTAGTCTAGATGATTTTTATTTAATTTTAGCTTAGATTTACGTGGGATAAGATAGTATATTAAAGTGCTTGTATATACGCAATTTGCAATTATTATATTCGCTAAGCATGGGAGAGAATAAAATGCAAAACTTACATTATTGTCCATTCCTTTTAGCTATAGGGGTACGGGTGTCATATCGGCGGACTACACTGTCACTAACACTGACCACTGACGCACTGACTTGTAAGTTCCTGAGGTGCAGCTAATGTCTGGGTTGTTGTGCTGGCCTAAAGGTCTTGGAGCGGGTCCTGGTACTGCCTGGGAGCTGGTGCCGGTGCAGGTGCTGGAGCTGGTGCCAGTGGGAAACGTTGGATGCCTTGGAGTGCCGGTACAGCTTGCGGTATGGTCATTGTGGAAATCGCGTATCCTCTTTGTATGTTCCTTTTGACGTATCTGCGGTACATTTGGATCATTTTTAGCAGGAACAGGGCAGTTAGGAGTCCTAGGATCGCGTACAGTACGAATTTCACATCCTTGGTGACGTTGTACTCCTGGTTCTCAACAATGAAGTTGGAGTTTACTACGCCGCTTTCGTGTAAGTCTTGAGTGCTCGACTTGGTGTTGCCCATCTCTTCTAATGGTCAGGATACTTCCACTTAACGTCCACTATGATTCCACTGGCAGGATCGCCATGTAATGTCCTCTTATTACCGAGGACATTCTTGAAAGAAACTCGGAGAATAATTTGAAGTAACGATGATTTATTGTTGATTTCATATAACTCGGTTTGCGGTCTTTTACATACTGTAGTTTAAATGATACTTTTTGAATCGATCACTACGACTGTTAACATGAGTACTCAGCGTTCAACTGACGATCGCATATCTACAGGTGAACTGCCTTTCGTTCAGTCACCTGTTGACAAAGCATAATTGGAAATATGGTATTGAACGGATGTGCGATTGTCGTTGTCCGCGTAGGTATTGCTAAGTTCGATAATGCGTACTTAGCCATTTGTGAAATAAACGATAGGTTAATGTACTTAATTAAGTGTCTTTTACTTGAGGTCATAGAAGGGCATTACACCGTCAATTATTAGACCGCCGAATATAGTTTTATCCCGCTTGCTAGCTTTTCCCCCATAATCCTTGCTCCGCTCTCACCGTTTCATAACGCTTGCTCGACCGTTGCTCTGCCAATAGAGTAGGTTCCGACTAGAGTAACTAGACCGCCATTGCACTACACCCCCCCCCCACCCTAATAGCCGCACCATGCACTGTTGCCCGTCTGCTTCGTAAAACCGAGACTACAATCTATTTTCGATGTACATAGTTGCCAAATCGTTCCGTTTTTCGTAGAGCTAGGGAAATTTGTACTTAGATGCCGCTTGGCAGTAGAACCCGTTAAATATTGAGTTTTGCACCGTTACCGATATTCGTTTTTCTTTATAACACGATTGTCTTTATATTGATACAGTTTTCTATAATAAATTAGTTTTATTTGTTTTCCGAACTGTATGTTTTATTTTCACGGACTTCCTGGCATTCTCCTGAGTATAAACCCATTCGAGGCTTTAGTGAGTAAACCCTTAAAAAATCTGGCGCCCGAGCAAAACCGTAAAACCGACTTTAAAGCTCCGAAACTCTGCAAATAGCGCCAATTCAACAAAGTGACGTAACCTTCTAGCAGAGAGTCATCGTGCCGCCGACCACACTACTGCCTCTCGAGGTAAACCATGTCACAAGTTAGAAGTTTTATAGTTGTTACGGTTATAGCTTTCCCCATAACAGGGACACAAAAAATTTAAAAAGCCAAAAGTTCCTTTACCGAGAGAGTAAAAAAATTGATGAAATTTCTTAAATAGCGCCCGTGTGGCTAGAAACTGAACCTTGCGAAGTTATAGCTTAGGTCCCGAGTTGCTCGAAGAAATTTAACAATTCCTAATTTTACTTACAGAGGGGGTGGGTGCGTGTCGTATACGGCGGCAATCTAAAAATCGCATATATATTTTTGGGCCCTTTTCGAACATGGTTGATTTTCGACGCGTAACCGTGAGAAGATTCGATTTCTGGGTGTAAATATGTATCTTCGTCCAGTTAGAATTGGAACGGTAACAAAAACACTTAATGGCTTTTTAAGTAGTGAAAAGCCGTGCCGATTGGTCGTCCATGGGCGAATCAAGACGGTTAATAACTCTAACAATGAATTCACTTTCAAATAGCATAAATAAATGACACACACATTCACACACCACTGCTTTCTCGAGTATAAGTGCCGAAGAAGACTACACCTGCTACATAGAGAAGAAGAAGATACAAACGAAGTGCCGCTGTCGTAAAAAAATTGCGACCCAATGGACCCTTTATTTCTTTATCTGTAGATATCCATACATTCACATATACGATTTCACTTGGGCGACTGCACGAACACCTGCATTTTAAAATAAACCAGTGCGTTTCTGAATAAGCAAAGAAATAAGTCCCATGGTTTTGTATAGAGATAACGGGCTCTTTTCGAATGTCCTCGGTAAATTCAGATTTTGATGAGTGTTCCAATTGCTACTGGTTAGAGTATACGTCGAATTTGGTTTAAATCAGCCATGGCACGAAGGAGCCTGTGGGAAACGTACACAAAAACAGTCAGTTTTATGTATACTAATGTTCGACAGTGAAATAAATATTAAGGATTTAAAAAAAAATATCAAACCAAATTTAGCGGAAATATACAAAAACTGAAAAATGGCAATAAATCACCCCTTCGCTTTTAATGATAGTTTTACTGGGTTGTCCGGGTGCAGCCTAAAATCTAAATTTAAAGATAGAACTCTTTCTGGTTTCTAATTTTCGAAGAAACGGTTTTTCAGAAACATGTTTTTGGGATTATGGGAACCTTAAAATATTTAAAAATGATAAAACTCAAATTCGAAAAGTCGAGCTAATTAATATATTTACACACTAAATATGTATATAATGAATAGATATGAATAGATAAAGTAGATTATAAATATGGAGTAGCATACCTTAGATGAGTTGGAGAGCGTGAGGTAGGTGAAACTTCACCATAGAGCAGTAGAGCTCTTTTCCTAACGTCTAGATTAATTTATAGCCAGTGTGAGGCCGTCGAGAAAGTAATAAAAACCGATTTAAACTGATTAGATTCTTCATCTAATCATGTATTTATCCGAAAAAACTGTCGAGTCAACTTTTGTAGTAATTTGCTGTAACTGATTAATGTGAAGGAATGTTTAATGGAAAAGTTTATTGCCTTTAGTGTGGTACGAACACAAATACGTACAATCACTGACACGACCTGTGCAACAACCACCAATATCACCTCCACCACCACATCCATTCAAAAACACATCTATCGCCATTATTACCATTACCATAACTAACACCTACACACCTGCAATCAGATCACCTTCACTAGAACCACCAAAAGCACATCCACAAACACCACCTTCGTTTACCTTTACCATTACAATATCCACTATCACAACCACCATAAACTCCATATCGAATACCATTACTGCAATTACCACCATTTCACCAATCACCAGGAAATAAGGGTAAGGAACGGAAAAACTAATTTAATCATTGCGAAGTCGATTACCAACAAAATGATGTGTAGTAACGTCTAGAGTATTAGCTATCACAATATATCTGATATTATAATAATACTAAAAATGTAACATATTTTTGGGTGAAAATCAGCTGTCATGGTTTTAAATTTCGTAGTAAATTTAGATGCTGAACAATTACTTAATAAATTTGGTACATTTTATTTAAGTAACGTCCCTGTACTTTTAACCACTTATTTAGATAATTTTCTCATATTATTACGCAGTTATATAATATATTCCTAGAGTAAAAGGCATTTTATAGACTGTAAAGATTGCAGAGAAGTACTTCTTTGTTAATTAAAAAGTTTCAAATATGCTGCAAATTAACTTCACTGGGTGATGCGGTTTTATGGTCACGTTGTATTACAAATATCAGGTGTTGAAGCCGCCTTTGTCAGACATCAGATATGGTTGAGTTAATATATAGTCTTTGGTTATTTAGGCCTTCTGAGGTAAAATGAGTCGAAACTTAGTTTCTGAGTTTAAACTGAGTCGTTCTTAAGACGTTTTGTGATGTAATGTCACGGTCACATAATATATCCTGACTTTTTTTCGTCTCTCGTTAGGCTTTTTCGCATTCAAACCTTATTATCGAGAACGTCGAAACCAAATACCTTTGTAATAAAAGAGAATTCAACATATCGACATACAACGTTTGCAAATATGTCCTGTATAGTTGTTCATATTTTATGGAAGAGATTTTAATGAAGGGACATTGGCTTGAAAGGAGAGGCTCCATTAAAAGTCCATCAAGATCAGATGATTTGTCGCTATATTATTATGGGACCATTGAAATGCACACATATAACATCAATACACATATAACATCAGTGTATGAATTTTAATCCCTGCCATTTGACGACAAATTAGACACATTATTAGTACTTTATATGTTAAAGCTTCTTTTAATTTGGCAATATCCCATGAGCGGGGTCGTTTCTTAATTAAGCTCCCCCGCGGCCTAGCTCCTCTCCCTCTCTCATCCCTCCCATAACAGGCGCTATTAATACAATGAACTAGTTGCGGTTATTTTCGTGAAATTTATTAATCGCAACGTGTAAATTCTCCGCATATACGAAACTCGTAAACCCGTCAGTAAAATGAGATCGGGCGCTCCGCCGCCGCGAATATGGTTAAAACCTTTCGGAACGAGTTTATCCATAAATGTAGTAATGTAATAATACCTCACTAAACACTATAACATTAAATTATGAGGAGGTGGATTAACCGGATTTAATATCCGGAAAGGCATGCGTGTGTGTGTGTGTGTGTGTGCATGGGGGGGACCGAGGGAAATATATCCGCTCTGATTTGGAACGCCGGCAACTGTTGGGAATTAAGGAACGGAAAAACTGAAAATAACGTTGAAACCTCGTGGGATGCCAAAATTCTTATTCGAACAGTGAACGATCGCATTACCCCTCGCATTTGCGTCGCTTGGGAGCGGATTCGACAAAAGTTTCCTTCTCTTCCGGAGATGTCGAGATGCGGACGTGTTCGCAGCCAAGGCAGCCGTTCTCGTTACCGGCCCAGATATGTGCACGGCAAAAGTTACGCGACGATAATTCGAGAGAAATAAAAGCGTATGGGTAAGATATAAGTGAGTTCATGATTTTCTTTTATATCTCCTAATGTCTTTCGTCTCTGGGGCACCTTTTCCTTGATACCTACGGGGCGAATGGGGCGAGCGTTTGCCTTCAAATTGAAAGTTTGCAGGTACTTCAGGAAATGTCACACAATCTCTATTCTTGTAACCTTAAAGACAACTTCACGTTCATTTTTCTAATTATTATAGCATCACTCTCTTTATTCTTCCTTCTAATCAAGACTTTAATTGTTTGGTAGCATAGACAACAACAACGCCTTTCGTTCCTTTGGAAGTTTATAAGGGCACCCTGTAACTGTAGTGATTCCAATAACGGATTAAAACATTATGTGTTTTATATATTTTTGACAAATCTTTGCACCAAAATAAACAATAAAAGCTAACAGTGCCAAAAATTTTAAAGTTAGGGGTTATATTATAACCAGTCTTGTGTTAGGAGATTAAGTCTAGTTTAAAAAAAGACAACTGTTCTAGAGCTCGCTCGGCCAACACAAGACGGGTGAAGTCTCACTAACATTGATGGCTCCAAGGCTTCTAGCGAGATGAGTATGCACCAAGATGTACAAGGCTCCTAGCGAGATGGGTACGCACCAAGATGTACAAGGCTCCCAGCGAGATGGGTACGCACTGGTATATACAAGGTTTCTAGCGAGATGGGTACGCAGGAAGATGTACAAGGCTCCTAGCTAGATGGGTACGGGGCATTCCACGTCAACTCAGCAATCGATCCTACATCACCCTCTCAGATGGGGCTCAAAATTGGTACATCGATTAGTACTGTCGAAAGAAGGATATTCCCAAATTTTCAGCACCGGAGACTGCTTCCTGTCCCCAGAAGCCAATATTGAAGTTTTCTGGCATGATCTCAACTCCAGGTGTCCGAGATCGGTTTTTTGTGTACTGACGCGACATTTTGGTCTATAAAAATTAACAAAATCACATAGGAGATGCCAAATTTCCCGTATAGCACGATGCTGCCATCTGTTTTTCAATATCTAGCAACAGGAGTTCAAAATTCGCAAAAAACCGTTTTTTGTTCAAAATCTAATAGCTCACGTGAGGCCACTTTAAATTGGCTAAAAATTTACCAAAAGGCTCTTTGAGTACTGCTCTTTCTAATGTTCATATGCGTGCAGTGACCATTTCATATAGAAAAAAAGTTACATGCATTTTACCGATTTTTCAGAGAAATTTTCGTAATTTTGTGACTTTAACCCTTCTGTAGGTCGTCCTAGTTAGAAAAGAGTTTAAATTTTGTGTCCCGTAAAGCGCCCTCTTTGTTTGTCGACCCTCAAAAACACAAACATTTTCTTTTCTGGTAGGTACTAGGGGAAAAATTATGAATTTATTTCAATTATTTCGTGAATTTTTTAACGTTTTACAAATTTATATTGTCGCGACCTGAGCTAAGCACAGGGTCGAACACTGAGGGGTAGCTAGGGGTAGAGCAACACGAAAAAAAATAAGCCTAAGTAAAAAGGGTATATTAAACAAAATTTAGTACATTAAAGGCGCGACCAGCGGCCAACATGACACCAGTTGAAAATAACACAAAAAAATAAGACGAACACGAGGGGCGGTGACAAGAGTCTCAACAAACAATTAAAAAGACGGTAAGTACACATGTAGAGAGCACAAGTAAAAATCGTAAAAATTAATCGTAAACAAAACATGGAACAACGTAATAAAACTTAAGAAACACAAAAAAACTAATGATGAAAAGGGACTAATAATAATAAAAGGGGACCTGAATAAAAACAGTACATGAAAATAAGGACTTACCCTAAGAAGTTCATCTTGGACGTGGCTCAGGGGACGTGTCTCGGAGACCGACCAAGGGCGCGATTCTCAAAACTAATGAACCCGGTTTTGTCGGTCCCCAGCCAATTTATGACTTTTTCCTGATGACCAATCAGCTTTTTGTCGTTATTAACATAACGTGAAAAGTTCGTCGATTCCCGTACTCTTTGGCGGATGCTCGATCTCGAATTCGAGACGTTGCATCCGCACGCGATAGCTCGCGGGTATCGCGGGTCGAATTAGCGAAGAGTATTATCCGGGAATTGCTGAATCTATAAGTTACTGCAAAGTAGCTAAATTAGTTGCTTTGCAGAATAAAGAAAAGAAAAGAAGAAAACACGCGAGTTGACATGACGTAAGAATAAAAAGTTAAATTATCAGCGGAATTTGGTTTCATTAATTGATTCATAGATAAGCTGATTGAAATGACATTTTAACTATCTTAACCTTTCTACACTTTCCTTTGTCTGTGACATTGACTACATATGTCACAAATTGAATTCACTTATATATTCCATAACAGTTGCAGGGCAATCAGAAAACCTTAAAAATTATATGCAATGCTAATTTTGAATCGGTGATTCAATACGGCATATAATTTAATGAATGAAGTAGAAATAGTAAAATATTCAATACACAAAAAACGAATCTGAGAGCTATACTAAAACTATAACTTTATATTAAAATGTTATAAAAAGGCGAGACCTGCCCAAAAAAATTTAATCTAATTTGCTGGAAACTCCCTCGGAAGTTTATATACGGGAGATTTTATTCTTCCTCGGGAACAAATAAATATTGTGCTTTGTACAGCACAAAGTAATTGCCACACCAGTAATCTAGGTTATAATTTTCCAAGTGAGGCCGAGTTTCACCAACAGTTTAACCTCAGTTTTATACGATAACTGGCCATCTTAATCGCGATTATGGTGTTAAACTGTTTCACCAAATCAGTCAAACTCAGTTATCTCAAATAATCGCGATTTGTCTTAAATTGGCATTTTTGTGGAGTTAAAGATAACCTCGAATAAATTTGTAAACAGAACAAAATACATTGGCATATTTTGAAAACTTCTTGAAGTAATGGGTGCTTTTCACTTGCTTTTCAAAGTGATAGTAGTGACGATGAAAATGAGTTTGTGGCACGACGCTCTCGGTGGATTCGAGAGCTAGAAGATCATTTTGAGGGCTTCGACAATGTTGACTTTAAGAAACGGTTTAGACTTTCCAAAGAAGTGGCACTACAGGTTTTAGATTCTATAGAAGAACGTCTAGAATGTCCGCATGACCGATAATTGACCTTGAATTTATTCCTTTACTTTGAAATAAAGTTTTGATACAAACCTCTTTCTCCAAATTCTGCTTCTAGATGCTACCAAGTCCACCAATAATATCTTCTCCGTTAGAGTTAAATTTGGGTCGCTCTTCTTTTGAGCCCACTTGACTAGCCATGCCTATTGAACAGCAATACACTTCCACCCCCACAACACTGTTATAACGTAATAAATTAATAACGATTTTCGCAATTTTGTATTCTCAACTGGCAAAACAATTTAAATGACGTTATGAACAGAAAACAACATCTAAAGATTGTTACAGAGCAAATTATTTTCAGAGACGTGAGGGACGTGAGAATTGTTTACGAGTTCCATGTCATGCTCCTAAACTACTTCCATCGTTGCCATTTCATACGCGGGTTTTAATCGCAGTTTATTAACCATACCATTTCGAGAGTGAAAATGACATGGTGAAACGGCTTTAAAAATAATGGAGAATAATTCTTCAGTTACATTTTAACGGAGATTACATAACTCGAGATTTTCATATATTTGGTGAAACCCGGCCTTAATAGTGAAATTAGATCCGTGAACCTGCGGCGTTATTATGCTTAAGACCCCTCCAATCATGCACTTGTAGTCCGGCGGCTACGTATCCGACGATTAATCCAAGACGTACAGTTCTTCCATCCCTACATTCTGTCTTCTTTTCTTCATGCGCTGCGAGACACGTCTGTCTTGTCGAGGCCTTCGTTAAACAGCAGCGTCCGGACGAGGGACGAAATTACGGAATCTTTTTACTTTCAGATAGTATTTAGATATTTTAGGCTGTGTCGAGAGCATACGTAATGCGCTAGCTACAGCTACAATGTATTACACCATTACTATTGAATGTATATAAGAAAATAGCTCGAACAGGTCGATTCCAGTTTTAAAGATACACTTCTTTTACGAAATATATTGTAAGTTGCGTCATTAGGTGTAGTGTAGAGTAGTATAATGGCGTTACTGTATGCATTTTTAAATATAAACTGCCGCTTCCCCCCTTCATTTAGATCATCGAATTGCCGACATGTTCAAAAACATTTCTTAATGTTACATAACAATAATTTTCATAAATAAATGTTTGACAGTTCACTAAACTTAAAGAAAAACCAAGTTAACAGATATCCAGATGTTTATTAAAAATCAGAACTTCTTAAATAGTAGCAATTTTTGCAACGGTTATTTATTTGTAAGTTTATTTAGAATAACTTTACTGAGTGAAAAAAATTTTAGGGTTTTACTTCAATAATTATAGGGGTTTTGGCTCTCTTTCCGGGGCCCTGTAAAAATTATAAATATTGAAGGAACACTTTCGGGAATCGGAACTGTTTTTCAGTAAATTTGATGATCTTGTCGAAAATGTTTTATATTTTTCGAGATATTGGAAAAAACAAAAGCCTCAGTTTTTCCACTTCATTCTTTATAACTGTTGCAAATTCTTTGCGCCCCTTTTGGGACCTTTCCTTTAATTTTATTCATGACATTATAAATCGAATGACACCTTGATTATAATTTTCGGTGACTATACAAAATTATTGTGAAAACTGATACATGTTGACTACATTATAAGGCACACATATTTTAAAATAATATATTATTTTTGTCCTATTAAAAGAAAATGAAAGTACTTACGGTTCCTCTTTTTTTTTGCTGAATTGAGTTGAGGGTTGAGTATTTCAGCAGAGCCATTGGGAGGTGTAAGTAGTACACACCTCCTAAATGTGTTTACTTAATTTATTAAATAATATAGTAAATATACAGGGTGAGCATAAAGTGTGGAATATAATGTATTACTGCATTGCTAAATGTTTATAATCAAATCGCACGGAGAGGTCGATTTTAGGTTTGAGATGAAGATTTTTTTTGCAAAAAAAAGCAATAAGTGACTGTTTTTTTTTATTAAAACTCCAAATTTTTCTATAATTTAGATTTCAGGCGTTTTGGGGCAATATTGACCGACAGAAAGAGATTCTACCACTTTTTTGCGTAGATTCGGCCATATTTTTTAGTTGTTGAGTGCAATGAATCCAAATTTTCGTTGTTATCACCTACCAGGTACTGCAAAACTTTATAACCATAACCAATAAGAATTCTATGTAATCATTATTTGCAACTTGAAACAAGCTATAAAATTGCGTTCCATAAAAATTGATAAATATATGTTTTGCTTAGAAAGTTGAAAAATAAAGAAAAAGAAAAATCAATAATGAATTTTTACAGAATTCTCTTCAAACTATGTTAAATACGCGGAAATGTGAGTCTCAAAATACTACGTGAACCCTCTACATTTCAGATCGATCCATCGAATAGTTTAAATTTTATTCCATTTCATTATCCAAGAGACCATTTTTTGCAAATACATAAGTTAGACAATAATAAAGTTATACCGACTGTACAGATACCACAAGAAAGAAAGAGAGTTGAACTATCGATATGAATAGCAAAACCCAAGACAATCCCCTTTTTTTAATGCACAATTATTGTACAAAAATATTACCATTATTAATTATCAATCTATAAGAGTAACTGTTTTCCTATTGGTCGAAAAGAAATGTTTTTTCATGTTCAGAAAGCTGGCATTTTTAAACCAATTTCAAAAAAAAAAAGAAAATTTGTTCTAGGTCAATTTGGGCCAAAGTTAACATTCCTTTTTAATTTGTTCGTAACTATTAAGAAATCTTAGAAGCGCCATTTTACAGTCAAAAGATCACATTTTTAAAAAACATCACTAGTTGTGGAATGTGATGGAGCAACTTAACAATTGAAGACATCAAAATAGGGAAAAGCCTCTTCAAACTCGATCACAATTCTACATATTTAGATCGAGTTAACGGAATTTAATATTTAATTTTTAATTGGTAGGTATGTACTCTTTGAGTACATTACAACTATACAGTAATTGGTTCATCATTTTTTAATAAATAAACAGTGTAATTTGTTTAAACAAACATAATTTCTTTCTCCAAAGCATCAATATTTTGCTCTGATTTTTTTCGTAATCCTAAGAATAGATTATTTCCACTTCCATCAATAACTACTTTTTATAAAAAATGTATTGTCATTAACTTGTATACGAAAAGTAACCTAATCTATTTCAATTTCCTATAATTTTTTTATTTTAAAAATTTAATATTACCTTAAAACTTATCTCCTGGGTAATATTTTTTATATATAATAATTAAAACTTAAGTTGCATGTTACTGATTTTTTTTTAAGTATATGACACTTTTGTTTGTATAGAAACATTTTGTATTTGTTAAATAAATATTGTAAAAACTGAAATGAAATATTAATATTTTGTATAGTGAAGTTTCAATATTATTTTTTTACCAATTATGCAATTATGTAATATATGAATGTTGTCTTGTGTTACATAAAATTACAAAGATATAAAATATTGATCGAGTTGGAAGGCACTCTCTTATTTTGTGATAAATTTTTAAGTTCCCCCTCCACATTCTCCGACAAGTGATGATCTGTGAAACTGTGAATCTTTGACTTTAAAATGGCGCTAGTTAGATATCTTGTAAACACATTAATTATGAATTTAAAAGAAATACTAACTTTGTCCCAAATTGACCTAGAACAATATTTCATTTTTTAAAATTCGTGTAAAAATTAATATGAATATGAAAAAATAATTATTTTCGAGCAGTAGGGAAAAAGATATTCTTAAATATTGACAATTATTGATGTTAATATTTTTGTACCATAATTTTGTAATAGAAAGAACGATTTTTTTACGTGTTTTTATTTATATCGATAGTTCAGCTCTCTTTCTTTCTTATGATATGTGTACAGTTGGTTATCTTTATTATTGTCTGATTCGCGTTATTGTAAAAAAATGGTTTTTGGATAAAGGATAAACAGATGGAATAAAATTTAAGCTATTCGATGGAACGATCTGAAATTTGGAGGGTTCACGTAGTACAATGAAACTCATATTTTGGCGCATTGAACACAATTTTGAGTGAATTCTTTCAAGTATCATTATTAATTATTATTTCTTCTTTATTTTGCAAGTTTATAAGCAAAACAGATATTTATCTTATCCACATTTTCTAAAACGCAATTTTAATGGTTGTTTCATGTTTCAAATATTGATTAGTTTGAAGTTATTAGTGGATGTCAACTTTTGCAATAATAGGTGATAATAGCGGAAATTTTGATTTTTTTGTGCTTAGTTGTTAATAAATAAAAAATATGACCGAATGTCATATTAATTGCTTCTAGTGCGCGTAATTGTATCAGAAGGCGGATAGGACACTATCCCTTCTCTGCCGACATAAGCTCCTACAAATAATTTTTCGCGCCATAAAAAAATGTCTGATGGAAAACATTGCAATAAAAATTATTATTTCCATAAATTATGTAATGTTTAAGCTTCATTTCATCCACTCTATTCATCGGCACTGTTGAAAACGCTAGTGTGTAGTTTAAAATAAAAATCAATTACTAGCTACATTACATTAGTTACATTATTTTTATATATATGACGGTGGGAGCGAATAAAAACACATTTAATTTAACATTTTCCGTACTATTCTCTTTTATATTGAAATACTTTGAGACCATAAAAATGTAGTGAAACACGGTTTCACGTATCCTGTGGTATAGCAAAACCTACCATGTTTCACATTGTCCTATGTTCCAAAATATGCGAGCGACACGCTTGTCGCATAATGCCTAATATAAAATTTACCGATTTCTTACCCGACTATGGGCCTCCGACAAACACAACATATCGCTCGGTGCATCGTAACTCCGTCGTTCCACGCAAGGATCTCCACTTGCCGAATGATTTTGAATGCACTTTCCCTTAATTGAAATACTCCCTTATTATTACGTATTTCGTTTTGAGAATTGGAATATACCTGTTTTACATCACTAAGGTTTTCGCTATGTCGACTAAAATTTTTAAAATCCTTTCTAAAGGGTACTTGGGTCGGTTTTTTTTAAGTGAGAAAAAAATCCATAGGCAAGCGAAATTCTAGGACAACTTCTTAATATTTCACCGAAAACCGCATCCGTTTCTATTCATTTTTAAAAAAGTTACATCAATAAGCGATTTTCATGTGTGAAGAGGCCTCTTAACTGTTGTTTACAGGTGTAACTACGTACTGAACTCTTCCTCATAACAAAGACTATTAGTACTATTACTATTACTGTTAGTAATTAGTTCCATACTATTACAATAATTATGATATACTATTATACTCTTTTTCCTTGGTTTATTTTTTGAACTTTTCAAGTACTGTATAGTAATACTATTAAAAAAAACGTGATTTCTCAATTTCAAAGTTTAGCAAAACGAGTTTAAAGATGAACAGAAATTTTTGAAAATAAAAAAAAACATACGAACGTTGGTCACAAAAACATCACTCTCTCTCTCTTTCTCTCTCTCCCTCTCTCTCTTTCCCACCACACTCCCTACCCTTCCCCCTCCCCTTAAATATAAAAAATACTAAATACTGATACAAACTAATCCTATTCGTCGTCTTGCCATCCCCGAGAACATCCATACCTATTTGTGTTTTTTCTTCTCCTCCTCACGCCCTGTATTACAATAAATTTATTAGTCTCTTGCCAGTTAGCCGAAATTTGTTATAGTTACACTATTTTCAAGTAAATACTAATAAATTAGTAAGTTTTGAGAAAATGTTAATGACAGACTCTTCTGTTTAAATTATTCTCGTTCCTCAACTGTTACTTTAAGTCAACTATTGCATATCGTACCAGTGTTCGTAGTAAAGGTTCCTTTTTCCATACCATTGTCTATTCTCTGGCCTGAGTTCCTTCAAGATCCTTTAGTATCGTCACTAATATCATTTATATGAATTATATATGAATATATGAAAAATACTATACAAAATTTTCAAGTATGACGATATAAACGAATGTATTAGTAATAAAATATGAAAAGCAAAAAAACTGTCTATCTTCAAACTTCTTTTAACGGGAAAACTCATCAGTGATGGATTAAAATGATGAACAAAGTGAGATAAATTAGGAAATGAAATATATTGAAAATAATTGTCACATGTATTGACAATAACTGCGAACAACATGGCAGATGCAGCGGAGAAAATAAATTACCACTGCAAAGAATAATAAGGTGAATGCGAGTTGGAAGGTTCAGTCACTGTGCCACGTAAATAAGCTATGGACAAAACATAATTTTTTTCACATTAATCAAATAGATAGATTCACTATCATTACGATTGTTTAAACTATTTTATAGACGTAACCTGAAAGCGAAAGTAAACATAATATTACCCCGATAATTTCAAAATTACTCGACAGTTTTTCGCGGATAAATGCAACACATTGATAATCATATGTAGTGACGTCACATCGTCCTAAAATCCTTCGACTCATGTAAATTATTCCACTTGATCATTTTGTTAAGTATTGTCTCTTTCTTTTTAATTTGATTACTTTGTATCAGGTCTTAAGCGTGACATTAGAAAATCCTGACACAGGTAAGAATGTTACAAAAAGAAAACAAAATTTGGTTGTCTGTAAAGTCGGTTTACCGACGATAATTTTACGTGATAAAGTACGTTTATGAATTCCATTTAATTATTTTCACTAAATTACCATTGATGTTTTATATTATAAAAGATTTTTTCGCACTGCGGTGGGCCGGTCCAACTTGTCATTTTAGGCACATTCAGGGCCTGAGAACTACCAATAAATTTTTGAACCACTAAAGCTTCCTTCATAACCGTAAGAGGCGCTGCAACGAATAATTGTTTTCATTTAATACTAAATGAATGCAGTCGACTTTTTATACCATCATTTATATCATTCATCATAATTTTTTAGTCGAAATCGTAACATTATTACTCCACTCGTTGTCCGATGCTACTTTGTTTTAATGATCCAAGAGCAAATATATGACATTATATAACTAATCGAACTCTTAGAATGCAAGAATTATTTACCTTATTGCCGCAGTTGTTATTGTAATATAGTAATAAGCAATGGTATGCACAGTAAATATTCAGATAACTTTATCTAACATGCTGTCGCCGTCGTCGGCGTCGTGGCGTCGTCGCCGACGGAGTCAACGTAGTGTAGCGTGTAGCGTAGCATGTACCTCTTCCATCGTGCTCGTGAACCGAGCCGATCGCCAAATAGAGCTTTCACTCGGACGGCATAACGTTACAATGTTTCTTGGAAAGTGTAGGTAGCCCGCACATCGATTTATAAGACGTTTATCACTTCAAAAATATGTAACTGTAAAGGTTCAATAGAAAAACTATAAAAAATTAACACCCTTCAATTTTTCGACATGCATCTGTGGGGTTTATTTCTGCGGAATAATCTTCGTGTTGTAAGATTTCAATTTCTGATCACACAAATGATCCGGACTTATTAATATCTAGAATGGACTCCGAAAAGGGTGCATGTAACATATATAACATAGGCCGAGACTATATATATGTAGATGATTAATCGTTGAAATTTTAAGACGTAGAGTTTCCTGGTAGAATTTAGCAATCAGAAGGTAATTAAGAAGTCTGTTACAGAATTGAATGCCCCCCACATTCTTTTTACCCATTCTGCTTTTAGCTACTTTGAAAAGTATCAGGTTAATGCAACGAGCACTACAACTGACACTGACACTGACAGTATACCTTAACATGAACCGCTTTTTTTCGAAAAAGTTTTTTACATATTAATAGTATATTATTATACTAGTTTAATAAGACAGAGTATTGTCACACGAGAGTTTTTTGGCTGTGCAAGTTTTCGCATAACTCTAGGGAATTTTGCGTAGGTTGGTTACCTAACGTCACTGACATTGACGTTTCGTATTTGAACTTGAAAATCTAGTAGCCCTAGGACAAATTCAAGAACTACTTACTTACGTGAGCTAAATGGAAAACCAAAATGTAGATTCATGAAATTTTAAAGGTTATGTTTGTTGAAATACTTGTTGAAATTTAACCTTGACGTCTACACACGTCTCCGTGACATGCTGACATAGCAACTTAGCAAAACTAAAGAAATACCAAAAGTAGTGTAATAATATAAATATTATTACACTATTTTCGGTGTAATAATGAGATCATTAGTAACGCAAATAGAAAAGCAATTTTTTTATAAAACTCATACAAATATTAATAAATGATGACAATGAAACATATAAAGAAATGAGCAATAAAAATTTTCGTAACCTTACTCTCAGCAGAGTGGAAGTTTATTGTCATTCTGCCTAACAAAATCCTTCCTTTTTTTTTCTCCGGGAACTACAAACGTACTTCCTACCTCAAACAGTTGAAATCGGGCATTTCTTTTCCACCTGAACTGGAAAACCCTCCACCCGGTGATTTCTTTTCGAGAGGAATTTTTCCAATCGCCCCCATGACCCGCGCCTCTTCACCTCCCGACTCACCCGTTTATTCAAAGAGAGTCCAGAAAAGAGAACGAGGGATAGAGAGTGCGCGCGAAGGAGGGAGCGAGAGGGGCAGAGGAACATAGGAAAGGCCATTTGTTCGGTCCGGATTATCCTGCAGGACGTACACATCCTTTTCCAGGGCATAATATTCATAAATAGGACCGAAAGGACCTCCGCGTTCCCTCCTCGCCCACTCCGACCCGGTTACAATGCATAAAAGGGGTAGTTTCGGAATTCTGAAAGTTATGGATCTGGGGAAAGTTTGGGACCGTCGTCGGTGGGAGAGAGAATGAGAGAGAGAGGGAGAGAGTGAGTGTGTTCATTAGAATATTTATGCATGTACATAAAACGCGCAGAGGGTGAAGTGGATATATATATATGATGAGAGGAGTGTGTCGATGATACTTTCGGGCCGGGCCCCGGAGATAATATTGAGGGAAGTTTAGTGAGATTTCCGAAAGTAGCAAGAGGGGGAAATTTCAATTAAACCGTTCCGGTAATTAAAAAAAATTACAGCTAAATGAGACGTAAACTGGAACGGTTACGTATCACAGGTCCAAGAATTAAAAGGCCAGCGTGCACCGCATCTGTCACAGAGGAGAGACAATCTCTCTACTATCCCGTCTAAACAAAAACACTTAATTCCACTTGTAAATTGTAAACTATCCCTTTATACATATATTATTAAAAGAAACATATCTTTTAATTAAAAATGATTTGAATTGTTACTATTCTAATCTAATTTAATTTGAAAATCTACCCTTATTATTTTATTTTTAATTTCTAATTTGAAATCAATTTTGAGATAAAAAATTAATAATTCAAAAACTATTTCACATTTCATTCTAGTATTTTATCTTAGTGAGATCGATGTATTATCTTGATATATAAAGTTTCTTAGTGCCGACGGTAACACAAGCTATTGTCCAATTAGGTATTTACCATATATTTTAAATTAAACGAAATATATCTAAATTCATAGGGACGAACCCTTAGACAAATTTTATAATCACAAAAAATCAAGTAATAGACCCAGCACCAAGTATTTCAGGTATAAAAAGCAGTGAATGTAAACGAACGCTCATCGTGACGTCACTCCACGTATAAACACAAGTCCGTTCTGCAGTCCACAAATAGATTTTTTCGAGTATTTTGGAATTTATTCTTGTTTACGCTGGAGCATAAGAGTTAAATTGCGACCAAATCTATTAATTTGTAATATTCGCGTCGTAAAATAGTATTTTCTACACTGGTTATATACGGTATGACGTCAGACGGTGTTTTGGCGCCAATTCCTAGCGTTTGAATTTCAAATGACTTTTATTGCTTGATTGCTTTTAAATTATTTTTAATATTAACCTAAGATTGATAGGCATATAATCTCTCGTTTAGCCAGTTTTCAAAAAATGTGAAAATACCTAATTATATAGCAGTTTGTGCACCGCTCATAGGCGGTACGGAAATAACACAATAAATCATATTTATGTGGATTTTAAAAACTGAACCGACACTTCACATACATTATACAGAATAAAAAAATGCAAAAACAAATTAAATTTTATGTTTCTTTTATTAAAAGACCAAAAATTAATTTTGAAGGTGTTAGTTTTCCAAATATTATAACATCGTTGAGGTTTTATTTTATTATGGTAATTATTTCGGTCATGTTTACATAATAATTTGCTATAGTAACAATGTTAATAGTATTGTGATTGTTTATATCTTCTCACATTATTAAAAATCCTTTTTGACTTCGAACTGAAGACACATGAAATATATTTATTTCATGCACCTATCTTTAAATTCTGCATAATTTTTTCTTTCGGGTATTAAACTATAATTACGAGGGAGCATCATTAGGTGTGTTAAGTGTGAAGAAAAACCAAAGTCTTGCCAATAAGTGTTAAACTTGTTGGCAAGCAAATTTTAGCACCTGCACAACCATCCACTTTTACGTGTGTTAAACATCGCTCGGTAAATTAACAGGGTCTTCATTACCTTCCATATAAGGTTACCACGAGCCGACAACTTTGCTAAGGTTGATGATTGTTGGTTCAATAGCCGGGCGTATATCGACTGCTGTCGCGGTCAACGTGACCCTTTAGGATTAACGAGCTCGACCATTCCCTGGGTTCAACTCGTTCAACTCGTGACGTCCGTGGATCGGGATCTCCGGGCATCGGGATTTTCAGCCCATCCATTATTGCCTTTATATATATATATATATATATATATATGCTTGAAATTACGTTGGAAGCGCGAGGGGGCAAGGATAATACACGTTGTCATTGAGCCTAACAGGCGGGTGATATTAATAAATAAACACACAAAAAAGGTTCACGTTAGGTTTTCATTATGATATTAAAGTAAATTGAAATAAAATATGTAGTTTAATTTGATGATAAGGGCCAGGTAAAATTAAGCCGGACAGCAGTTGAGCATAGGATTAGAATTCCTTTAACCATTTAAAAATTGCGGACTGCAGTTACAGCAAGGGATTAAGACAGACCTGACCGCGGACGGCAGTCAAATAGCACCGCAGTAGCCACATCGACGTAAAGGTATTTTTCTCTATCAATATCTTCTAATACTGTTCACATGGTCCACACAATTTTTGAACGAGAACTTATAATTCTGTTAACTGCTTCTTGGCTTATTTAACACATTCTATATACATTCTAACTACTGCAATCGAAAAAAAAAACTTAAAAAATCTTAACTCTTAAGCATAACCGTTTAAAGCGGGGTTTCCTAAGGCGTTGTGAACCTAGCATATCAAATGCCAGCATATCACAAATTAAAGGCGTATTAAGTAGCATCCCACATAGTTCTACAGTACTTGATACATTTTAGCAATAGTTCTGTAGTATAACCATATATTTTTATTATAAAAAATGAGATGCTAAGTTCGCACCAACAATTTCTAGCATAGCATGATATTTCAAAAGGACAGTCAATATACAATGGTACTCCATAGAGTACTCAGTTATCAACAACTCCTGTCAATAGTTCTGGATAAAAATGTTAGGCAATTGCGCCTTCGCCATTCCGTAACTACATAAAACATATTATATGATATTATAACTGGAAGCCCAAAGTATTTGATCAAAACATTATAGCTTAGATACAATCAAAATAATCAAAAAAAACTTGAGATGCTGACCAGAACTTTAAAAAATTAACCAGCATCTCATCTAAAACGACGCGAAATGTAATTTTTCGTCTATGAATTCGAGTTAAAGTATGCACACATGAATTATTTCATTGGAACTCTTCTGAATAAGGTAAAACACATTAAAAACAATCGAAAACACCTGAGATGCTGACCAGAACTTTAAAAAATTAACCAGCATCTCATGTAAACCGACGCGAAATGTAATATTTTGTCTATGAATTCGAGTTAACGTATGCACACATGAATTGTTTCATTGGAACTCTTCTGAATAATGTAAAACACATTAAAAACAATCGAAAACACCTGAGATGCTAAACAGAACTTTAAAAAATTAACGCGCTTTGAGCTTGGCACACAAATGTAGATATGATGTAGATCTCGGAAACGTCAAAAGAAACATGTGTTTGAAGCGTTACGTGCGCACGTGCTCGGTTGGGTGCTCAAAATGTGCAAATGGAAAGCAGCTATTAGGTGCGGCGGCGGTCAGCTCGTAAGGAATTTTAATGGCCCACCCTAAGATCGGTCATCTCGTAAGCGAAGCGGCAGGCGAATATTTGTTGAAACTAAGAATATGATATAAGGGGGTGGTTTGTTACGTTCCAAATGAACGGTGACGAGCACCGAGATAGTTATGGATTTTATTAAAAGTCAACGCGGGAAAGACTTGCTTCTTGTTAATGACGGTCGGTTTCCGTAGGGTTTTCCTTGCCCTCTCGCAAGGAATACGATAATCCCCCTTTTGGGATTTTTCACGTCAACTCTTACGAGTTGACCGATGTGAGAACCATATCCTTACGAGCTGACCGATCTCGGCGAAGGTCAAATGCGGACCGGGGTAAATCCTTACGAGATGACCCGTGCCCATTAGGTGCTTTCCAATTGTCAAGTACAAATGTGCTCGAAGCTGGGGCATGACGCTTCGAGCTTGGCACCCAAATGTCAATTGGAACAAACTTCTCAAAGCATCTCAAGTTTTTTGATTGTTTTTAATGCACTTAACCTTATTCAGAAGAGTTCCAATGAAATAATTCATGTGTGCATACTTTAACTCGAATTCATAGACGAAAAATTACATTTCGCGTCGTTTTAGATGAGATGCTAGTTAATTTTTTAAAGTTCTGGTCAGCATCTCAGGTGTTTTCGATTGTTTTAATGTGTTTAACGTTATTCAGAAGAGTTCCAATGAAATAATTCATGTGTGCATACTTCACCTCGAATTCATAGACGAAAAATTACATTTCGCGTCGTTTTAGATGAGATGCTGGTTAATTTTTTAAAGTTCTGGTCAACATCTCAGGTGTTTTCGATTGTTTTTAATGTGTTTAACGTTATTCAGAAGAGTTCCAATGAAATAATTCATGTGTGCGTACTTCACCTCGAATTCATAGACGAAAAATTACATTTCGCGTCGTTTTAGATGAGATGCTGGTTAATTTTTTAAAGTTCTGGTCAGCATCTCAGGTGTTTTCGATTGTTTTTAATGTGTTTAACGTTATTCAGAAGAGTTCCAATGAAATAATTCATGTGTGCGTACTTCACCTCGAATTCATAGACGAAAAATTACATTTCGCGTCGTTTTAGATGAGATGCTGGTTAATTTTTTAAAGTTCTGGTCAGCATCTCAGGTGTTTTCGATTGTTTTTGATGTGTTTAACGTTATTCAGAAGAGTTCCAATGAAATAATTCATGTGTGCATACTTCACCTCGAATTCATAGACGAAAAAATTACATTTCGCGTCGTTTTAGATGAGATGCTGGTTAATTTTTTAAAGTTCTGGTCAGCATCTCAGGTGTTTTCGATTGTTTTTGATGTGTTTAACGTTATTCAGAAGAGTTCCAATGAAATAATTCATGTGTGCATACTTCACCTCGAATTCATAGACGAAAAAATTACATTTCGCGTCGTTTTAGATGAGATGCTGGTTAATTTTTTAAAGTTCTGGTCAGCATCTCAAGTTTTTTTTGATTATTTTGATTGTATCTAAGCTATAATGTTTTGATCAAATACTTTGGGCTTCCAGTTATAATATCATATAATATGTTTTATGTAGTTACGGAATGACGAAGGCGCATTTGCTTAACATTTTTATCTAGAACTATTGACAGGAGTTGTTGATAACTGAGTACTCTATGGAGTACTATTGTATATTGACTGTCCTTTTGAAATTTCATGCTATGCTAGAAATTGTTGGTGCGAAGTTAGCATTTCATTTTTTATAATAAAAATATATGGTTATACTACAGAACTATTGCTAAAATGTATCAAGTACTGTAGATCTATGTGGGATGCTACTTAATACGCCTTTAATTTGTGATATGCTGGCATTTGATATGCTAGGTTCACAACGCCGTTTCCTAACACCTCTGCGGACGACCGAATAATATTACACCGGTCGAAATTGCACGATCATCACAGAACATCTAAGAATCATCTAACTAATATCATATTATCTTTACTGCTTTCAACTTCTTATAAATGACAAAATTATTACAACAGAGCATTTACGTAGCGATATTGGCGAAATACTCGAAAACTGACGCATTCTACTATATTTGGTTACGATTAACGTACAAAGTGTAATAATGATCTAGTAACCTGTACAAATATTTTAAAAAAAATATTAGTAATGGAATTAAATATAATAAAAAATAATCTATTCACATACTGGGGTGTAAGTATTGTCTTTCGTGACATGTAACTCGTTATGGCAAGGTTACAATAAGAAATAAGTAAAACACGTACAAGTAACTCGAATATGTTTTTTGTAAGTGTTACCACTGTTGTCTTGAAAAAAGGGGTGTATACTTTGATTAAGTATACACCCCTTGGTGTATACTTAATTTGGTTCGGACGGACATCTATAGAGATTTTTAGAGGCGTAATGGTGCGCCCTTTTAATGGTGCGGATTCACGCACCATTATAGCTAGTTGGATCGCCAACCTTCGTAGGGAGACGCCGTCCTAAGAAGAAGATACTTTGATTCCCCAGGAAGCAGATTCTCCCTCTTACGTTTGCAGCTAATGTTGCCAATTCTGGCGGCTTATAACTTATATCGCCGATTTATGGAATACCAGACATAATCGGATACTACAACTGATCGAATTGGAGATGTCAAAATAAATCGTAAAGATGACAGTACCACCAACATGAAAAATACGTACAAGAACAACATCACAGGCACGGAACAAAAAAAGCTACAAAATGTTAACCAATCTATTCACTGCTTGGTTTAATTTGAATATCATGTAAGAGTGAAGCAATAATAATACCCTACCTTCATGTCATTATTACTGTATGGTGAATTACAATTAATATTGTAATGTTTGTACCTACGCGAGAATTACCTACTTCACGACTCGAATTGTCTTCCTTAATTTATTTTTACCCCTTAACACTCTAATTTATTTGTTCACTTCGCTTAGCACTTATCTACTAATTCTTAATCTAATTTCCGTCGACCAGTCTACCGGCGACTGTTCTCCTATCGCTCTCCGTCTGCTATTTATTTAACTTCATGGGACTTCCAGAAACGTCTCGTCCCCTCCCGAATGAAAATATGGCTTCCCAGGAAATCCATCCGTTCGCCGAATTACAGAAAGATCTCGTCCTAACTCGAAGATTTGGCGACTTCAGGATAATCCATCAGTTCCCCCCGAATATATCTCGTTAGGAGTTTCCTTGGAGAGACTCATTCCGATGTGCTTATCATTATGGCAAGCTATTTCGTTACAATATTCTTGGGCAGCAGTCGCTGTGTGACTTAAAACGTTAGCTTTGAGTCAGGCAATCATTGTCGTCGTGGGTTCGAGTCCCATGTAATCCACGGGTGTTGTATTTGTTGCGGAAGGTGTGTAAAATGTATCCAAAATCCAGTTCCTATTCACGCCGCTCACCAGGCTGGATAGGATCGGATATCCTGTGGGAGGGCGGGACTAGGATACACACACCCTGAGTCAGTAGAGCACGAAGTGGGTCAACTGAGGTGAGAGCCTAAACTATAGGTTCCGTCCAATTAGCCCTGGCAGCAAAAAGGGACGTTAACAGAAAGACAAGACAAGACCATGGATACTCTATATATTCAATATAAAATGAATATTTTAATACACCTCTCCCCTTATATATATTATTACAATTATATCATTGTTACTTCATTGTAAATTGCAATGAATACCCTATATATTCAATATAAAATGAATATCCTAATATGCCTATAAAAAATTGCATATTCAAAAAGAAAATTTAAAGAGTTATAGATAAACTACTTTGAAATATCTGCCCTAAAGGGCAATAAAAAAAAATAAAAGTAATATTAAGTATTTTATATTAAACACTAGGGTTACTTCATATCCCCTGTACACTACCCACAGTATGCCGAGTACTTACATGAATACCGAGTATATCCTATGATGGTCCTATAGAACTCTGTTGATGGTTTCAAAGGAATAAAATTTAATATCATTACATGAAACGGAAAGTTATCTACAGGGTAGTATTAGTAAAGGAGCAATGTTGCAAACCTCTGAAAATATCACATATTTTAAGAAAATCTCATTCTACTATATCGTAATCATTAGATTGAAGACAGAGATACGTGAATATAATTCTGTCGTCTCGACCAGTCACACGAGTTCCACGATTTGAGCAATTTCCTCTGAAATAGAACGAAAAACGTGGGTTCAATTTTAAGACAAACAAAATAAATCAATTTAAGATGACCTCGTACGGTAACGAAATACGTCAAAATGAGAAATCGGTTTAAATCCCCATAAGTCGAGAACCAAAAAGCTCCGCCATACAATAATTCATACAGTTACTAAGAAGATCAAGATCTATCGCCCTGCCAACTGCGTTAAGATCAAATAAATTTATTTCTCCCGTGTACGATTTATCATACCACTCTCACTACATTGATTTCTCTCTCGGAAGGAAAAAATTCAAGGGAGGGAATCGAAAAAAGATTGACTTCCCGGAACAAAATCTCTGTTCGCGATCCTCCCTACAAATCTAAGAAGAAATACCCGGTCGTCGTACGTTATTAATTTCCTCGGCGTTCGACTCGTGTATTGTTAGTCTCCGCCGGAACATCCCTCAATATATTAAATTTCCGCGCGTCCCGCGTTAATTCCCACCGAATTTCGGCCTCTCGTTCTCCCTGTCGCTCTTTCTCTCTCTCTCCGCCTTTTAGAAAGCAATAAAACATGGAACATCGGTACCGGACGTCGCTTTATTAATATTTCAAAAGTTTCGAGAGTTCAAGAGACAAAAGCATCAGCGATGGCACCATCAGGACTCTCTCCCTCTCTTTCTCTCTCTGTGTGTATTCTCGCAGAACTAAGGTCTCCGACGCTATGAACATTTCAACAGGTCAAAATACCTTAAATAAATAATCCGGAAGGTAGCCAGATGACGTGTAAGTTGGGAGAGGTATTGTACTTTCGGTGAAATTTGTATGAAAAAACGTGTCACTGTGGGGTTTGGACATATAAAGAGTGACCTAAAACCTAACAGGCTGCGAAGGAAATACTTCTGTGCTTTCCCCATAACAAACTGCACTTGAAACAAGACACTGTAAAACTGACTGTGGTCAATATGGACACCATTTTTGCATAAGCATAGGAAATGCATTACAGTAATACAGTACGCAAGTTACATAATGTATATATTTTACGATATTTGCTGTTGTCAGAGGTGCCACATTTCAATGACGGAAATGTCTACGACTGGTCAAAAATATATCGCTCCGTTTGAAATAAATGAGAAAATGTAAAATGTAAAGTATCTTGTGTTATTACTAAAGAATATTTCATTAAACATAACGTAAGTCAACTTGGTTTGTGAATATTAAAGGCAAACAGATTCGATATCTAATTATAGATTACGTGTAGAAAGCAGACCTTGATATTTTGAGGTAGGTTTAGCTGTACTTACTATTTATTCATGTATATATTTAACCAGCTGAATAATACATAGGTAGCAGTATATAATCCTACAAATTCGCTGCAGGGATACATCACCATCTGTACGCAGGCCGGATACAATATAATATTAACAAAATAACTTATGAAACTAATTAAAGCTAAAACTAACCTAATAACGAAGTTTTTTACTTTGTATCATTCAAAATAAATTTCGTTTTAATTATGCAAAGCATCTTTTAATCCAAAGACTTTTACGGCTTCCTTAATTTTTTTCTTATAATTCTTATTCTCTATACACATATCTGTCCTGCAATTTATTAAAATAATATATATCTGTATAATAATGTGAATTACGACCGATTGCCTTATCTACTTTCGGGAGTGAAATGCGGTTAAATCTGGTACACCTCACATTCTCCCTAGCTTTGTTTTGTAATTCTCGGTAATGCTTGTTAATACACATACATACTTTTCTCCTATGTTAAGCGGTATTTCTTATGTTACTTTCGTGTTCAATTTTTTTCAATGTTTTTATGCACTGTAAGCAGTTTTATCAGATTTGTTTTTACAGCTGCACGCCACGCAGTGATGCCATACGTAGCTGTACCATAATAGATGCCATACATAACTGTAAGTAAATTCCTATTTGAGAGTATTCTACTAAACTTAGAGAGTACAAATATCATGTATTTTAACTTCTTTGTTTTGTTAATTACTTCATAATCCCACCGTAAATGCTGATTCGATCTGTCTCCCAAATACTTAATTTAGCTTACTCTATTTAGTATAAATAGGGTAAATTGGGGGAAATCATTGTCCTGTCCCCAGTATCCTCTCGGAATCTATTTTCCCTTCATGCCAGTCCTGGACCCCTTATCTACCTGCATTTGCCAGCGTGATAAGGTATGGCTAAATCCCCGTAAATGAAATGTACACTAAAGAGAAAAGGCCCTCAGTTTCCGGCAACTCGCATCTCCCCAGCCAAGGTAGCGGAAGGACTAGAGAGCGAGCAGAGGGTGCTAAGAATCCCCGGAGAAGACCAGGCTACCACGGAATACGACCATTGCAAATTATCACCTAAAATACGAGAACTCTGTCTTCAGACTATAAACTGCAGGAATTAGAAGAAGAGCTAAAGCACATCAAATGGGATATACTAGGCATCAGCGAACACAAGAGAAAAGAAGAACAACATTTAAAATTCCAATCAGGTCATCTATTGTATTACGTAGGAACAGACAACATAAATTTAGGAGGAGTAGGCTTCGTGATACACAGAAGCCATGTTAAAAATGTCACTCAGATCGAAAGTGCAGGCCCCAGAGTAGCATACTTAACTCTCAAAATCAACGAGAGGTATTCATTCAAAATAATACAAGCATACGCTCCCACGTCAAGCGACGATGATCAAGTTGTAGAAATATTTTACGATGATATCAACACGGCACTACAACAGTCCCCCTTAGCCCAGTAAATGAAGGGGAAAAATGGCGAACCTATTAAAAATTAGTTACCATTTTTATTTGCCATTTAATGGGTGGCATTTAGCACCCCCTTTAAAATGACCCAAAGTTTACATAAAAATATTGTGCGACAGGGGGGGGATGGCCCCAAAAGACACAGAAAATCGGTTTTCTGCGAATATCTCCCAAAATATGGCACTTGGAGATTTTTTGTTCAAATAAAAATTAAAGACCAGTTAATTCTCCACAAAAATGGTACTCATGATTTTTTTCGCAAGATTAATATTTTTTGCAAAAAGTCGGGTTGAAAAATCCAAAATTTTGGGACTCATAAAATATGCAAGTTTTTTTACTAAATTTGAGATGGGGGGTGTTAGAAATACATTATTTTCAATGTTTTGGACTGTGAAAACCAATTGTAGATGGCGCCTCCACATTCTATCCACTGGCTAAATCCTCGGAGCCATACATGAAAAACGCCGTAAACCATATAATTTTTAAGGATTTTCATGTTTCCGAGCGTCTTGTTTTTCTCGGAGATAAGGGCTGAACGGCTCAAGCTATACATACCTATTAGGAAAGCAGACCATAAGATTAATCACAGCAGGATGGACCCCACCAATTGACCCGAAACTCAATCAGTTTTGCACATGTGGCAAAGTACAGAAGTACATGAGGTTTTTCCTAACGAAAACTTTAATCTCCAAAGAGTTAAGAATATTTTCTCATAATATTCACCAACAATTTCTTGCAGATTCTCGGCAAAATGTTGCAACTTTTTTTTCAACCATCCGGATCGAGGCTTTTGGAATAAAGAGTTATAAAGTTTCTTTAAATTTCATTTATTATAGAAAAGTATATAAAAGCATATTAAATTTATGACATAAACATGTAAATCACCAGTCCCCGTCACATGAGTCTAATGATAATTCTCGGTCATCAACATCGTCCTCGCCAACAATTCCTTCAGGCTCTACTTCTCCCTCTATTTCTCCTCTTATTTCACTCGGTTCTAGAGTTTCCTCTATTTCTACCTCTTCGGATAACATTATATTTTGGCTGTCTTTATAATTGGAACACTGGCGGGACTCACATGAACCACAAATAGATGAGCATGGTGGCCCTGCTTTCTTGCATGAACACGTTCCCTTACATTCTTTCTTATTGACAAAAAATTATCTTTAAGAGTTCCGGAACCGTTGGATCTAGTGGTTTGGACCCGCATGAGTATCTCCCCTACACGTTTCCATCCCATATATATATATATATATATATATATATAATTAATTAAAAGTGTGTATATATATATATATATATATATATATATACATAATAAATATAAAAATAAGACCAATATAAAAAAGAAAACCAACGCATTTAATATACCCAAACATTAAACAACGAAATGTTACCGTGGCCGCATGGACTGAAGCAGACGACACCAGTACCGCAAAACAGCACACACTCGACGAACGACGGAAAAAATGACAGTAATGAAATTATAGCATTACATTTAAAGACTCGGGTTTCTCCCCACGTACAAATGAGATGACTTTATATACATTAATGGAAAGGTGAGAATTCATCCTTTACACTAGTCAATGTGTTAAAATGTCAGAAATGGAGAGCAGGGAGAAACAAGCCATAAAAGGAAAAAGTGCGCTTTTTTCTTGAGTACGCGTTTTTCGAATTTATTGAAAAATGGACGATTTTGCGAAAAAAACTAATTATACAACCGTAAAGTAGATCTTCTCGGCCTTCAAATGATATGCCTATGAGACCAATCCGATCATGTATGAATTTTTTATTGGTGGTTGTTTACCAAATTTCACCACACTCAAAAAACAGCAAAAAATTGAGATTCAACAAACAAAGTTTTAATCAAAATGCAAGAAAATTAGATTATCCAAATTTCACAGATGACAAATGACCTTCCGAGGACCCATAATCAAGAAAATTTGAAGCAAATTAGTATAATACAAAAAAAATAGGAACAATTTCCTTGCAGGCTAAAAATGCACGGAAAAACAATATTTGGCTCTTTTTTTTCGATACGGCCAAAGATAAAAAACGTGACTCGAGTCACAGGATATGGTAGCGGTAGATTTTCCCTTCCAGGGGAACTTTAAATAATGACAAAATTCGCATTTTCAACAAAGTTATTGAATAATTTGTCCGCCCGCTCATGTGTAAATGCACGGACTGTGCTCTCCGGCATACAACAAACAAGTGAATATTCTGGGTGCGCTTGGACCCGTTTATCTTGAAAACGGTCAAATTTTCGAAAAAAATCATAAGAACTATTTTTGTAGAGAATTAACTGATCTTCAATTTATATTTGAGCAAAAAATCTCCAACTGCCATATTTTGGGAGATATTCGCAGAACCGATTTTCTGTGTCTTTGGGGGCCATTTTCCCCCCCTGCCGCACAATATTTTTATGTAAACTTTGGGTCATTTTAAAGGTGGTGCCAAATACCACCCAATAAATAGCAAATGAAAATGGTAACTAATTTTTGCTAGGTTTTCCCCTTCGTTTACTGGACTACCTCTCATTACACCGTAATAATGGGAGATTTCAATGCCAAGTTAGGATACAAAGAAGATGACAGCGAAACTTCTATCGGATACCAAGGGTATGGCCAAAGAAACGAGAGGGGTCAAGTTCTCCTAAATTTCCTTCAACAAAAGAACTTATACGCCATGAACACCTTCTTTGAAAAGACCCCACAGAGGAAGTGGACGTGGGCCAGCTCTGATGGAGTAACAAAGAACCAAATTGACTTCATAATCTCCAACAAAAAAATATTGTCCAAGACGTCACTGTACTAAATAGGTTCTCCATAGGAAGTGACCATAGAGCCCTCCCAGCAAAAATCATTCTTAATGTAAAACAAGAGCGATCAGTGTTAGTGAAAAAGTCTGCACAGAGAAGACCAATAACAACCCATAATGCAGACCAATACAGACAACTCCTCGAATTAAATTTAACAACTTTAAAATATTAACAGCAAGAAGATGTGGATATCGAAGAAATGAATAGCCAAATAATAACGGCCATAAAAAATGCGGAAAACGAGTGTCAAGAAGGTGTGAGTCATAAAAGAGAAAAACTGAGCGAAAATACTAAACAACTAATGGAAAAAAGAAGAAACCTGGAACACAAACACTTGACAAACGCGGGACAACTAAGAGAACTTAACAAAGATATATCTAAAGCCATCAGACGAGACGTAAGACAACACAACACAGCAGAAATGTATAAGGCAATAGAAGAGAATAGAGGAATTAAGGTACTGAGGAAACAACTGTCACATGGAAAGAAACAAATAGGTAAGGTTTACGATAAAAATCGACAATCAACAACTTACAGACAGGAGATTTTAAATATCATAAGAGAGTTCTACGCAAATCTGTATAAAAATGATGACACCTTGAATAAATATCAAAACATTCCCGAGATAAAAAATGAAGGATCCTATGAAATCCCAGATATCAACATGGACGAAATCAAAAGCAGTCTCAAAGACATGAAAAACAATAAATCGCCCGGAGATGATGCGGTCAGCATCGAACACATTAAAATGGGAGGAAACACACTTTTAACACTATTGTGTAAATTATTTAACGCATGTCTGAGAAATTGTACAACACCCGAGCAATGGAACAGAGCTGTTGTTGTTTTGATCCATAAAAAAGAGATATAGAAAAAATCCAAAACTATCGACCTATCAGTCTACTCTCCCAGTTGTATAAATTGTTCATGAGAATCATAACGAAGAGGCTGACGGCGAAACTAGATTTCTACCAATCACTGGAGCAGGCGGGATTCCGTACCGGTTACGGCGTTAATGACCACCTCCATACAATCAAGGTCCTCATCGAAAAGTGCGTGGAGTACAACAAACCCTTAGTTCTTGTCTTCGTCTACTACGAAAAGGCCTTTGACATAATCGATCATAGTGCATTGTTCAAGGCTATGGCGGACTGTAGAATTGATCATCGCTACACAGACATCATTAAACATGCATTCAAAAACGCAACTGCTTGCATCAGGCTGCAGGAGTACACTTCAAGCGTCAAGATAGGACGAGGTGTGCGACAGGGAGATGTTATTTCTCCCAAGTTGTTTACAACCCTGCTTGAATTTATGTTTAAAAGTGCTAACATGGAGAACTTCGGTATCAATATTAATGGCGAAAAACTGAACCATCTAAGATTCGCTGACGACATAGTACTGATTACAGATTGTCTGGGAGAAGCACAAATAATGTTACAGGAGCTTGAACAAGCCTCCGAGAAGGTTGGTCTGAGTGTTAACACCAATAAAACTATGTTCATGACTAATCTGGTTTCAAGTACATACTTATTTAACTCTCAACAACTTAAAAATAGAACAAGTCCACTCATATAAGTTTTTGGGCCATGAGATTCGCTTAGGTAGAGACAACCAAACTTGTGAATTGTCAAGAAGGATTGGACTAACTTGGGCAGCCTTCGGAAAGTTAAGCCATGTCCTAAAATTAGATATCCCGATCTGTCTTAAAAGAAAAGTCTTTAACCAATGTGTTTTGCCTGTGCTGACATACGGCGCCGAGACTTTAACCCTGACAAGACGGACAGTTAATAGAATCGGAGTTGCACAGAGAGCTATGGAAAGAGCAATCCTATGTTTGTCTCTGAGAGACAGGGTTTCCAATACAAGTATAAGGGTAAGAACTAAAGTAATCGACGCCATCGAGAAGATTGCTACCCTTAAATGGAACTGGGCCGGACACCTGGCTAGGGTCAGTGACGACAGATGGACGAAAAAGGTGACAGAGTGGAGACCGCGAGTCGATGCATTCCGCAGCAGAGGACGACCACCAACCCGATGGTCGGATGATATAAAGCGTATCTATTCCAACTGGATGAACGCAGCTCGGGACAGAAGGGGATGGGAATTACTACGGGAGGCTTATGTCCAGCAGTGGACGAGAATAGCCGATTGATGATGATGATGATGATAATGATTTAGTATACAATTATCTATTTTTATTTCAAAACATATAGGAATGCTGTCAATATGCTATTAACTATGGAACATTATTTTGTTATGCTTACCTTAATGGTTTACTGCCATATAATACTCCTTGAATCTATTTGTAAAAGGGAACTTCTTCCTAACATTTAAAACAACAATTGAATCTGTAGAAGAAGAGTACATGCGACTATTTTGACTCAAAGGGAGTCGTAAAAGTGCCCGTCATTGGTAACGATTGGAAACAAATGGTGAATTCACCGTAGCTGCGAAGTGCATAGTTATTTGAAAAAAAAATTTAATCTTTTGTAATAGTTTTAAACAGTTAATAAAAAAGTCATTTAAAACATTTCATCCCAATTGCAGAGTTCTTGTTTGCAGACACCACTTTGCAACGAATCGGTCTCGGCGACCTCGAAATATTTTTTAACGATCCAGAACGTTTTGACGCGAGACGTTTTGACGCGAACCGTTTTGACGCGAAATATTAGAAACCAGCGATACTAGGATTATTTATTTATTTTTTGACAACGAGTAGCTTTAATATTACTTTCAATTAAATTTAATTAGTTATGTAACTTAGGGAAATAATTTATCCTTTAGGAAATTTGAGAAATATGGAGAACACGTATTAATTATCTATTTGTAATTAGGATATCTTTATTTATATCATATAAATCTATTTCATCCAAATGTTTAAAAGCAAAATGTTTCATTTAAAAATACGAGTTTATGTTCGGACAATGGGCCTGCTAGTCCAGTCATCTTAGGTTGAATTAGGTGAATATCTCGGAAAATCGACATGCCCAGTATATTAACACGTAAAAACTTCTATTTTGGCATCCTAAAACTTTCCTCAAAATTCACATATAATTGGATGGCCGCAAGTTTTAAAGTCGGAGGGTCAAAAGTCACAAAATTCGATTTTTTTCTATATTTTTTGCAATTATCTGGTTTTCTATGGGTTTTACGCTATTCGTATTTATTATCAATATTGTACAGAATTAAATTCTCTACAACTTTTGTCTTTAACATTTCGTCATACCTCTAACTGTTTTCGAGATAGCGGGCGGAGAGTGCACGATCAGAGAATCTTGTGAGGTCAACTGGTAGTCTCGATCAAAAACTCGTAATATTAAGAATATAAATTATTGCTAAATATTTAAATAGCATTTATTATTAACTTTTACATTAAATTCATTTTTTGGTTACTTATCTATTTTTAATGAAATGTCAATTTATTTAATAACACTTACATGAAAAAATTGTTGAGGAAAATACTTAAATTATATTTTAATTTTAATCTAATTTATACCAATGTAATGACTTTCTAAATAGATAAAGAAGAAAAGAAATAAATTTTTAACTAATGTCTTTATTAAAAGTGTCATTTGATAGATTTAATATTTAAGAGTTTACGGATTTTAAACAAGATGTACTTAATTATTTTTTACTTCAAATGCAATTAGTGTAAATCAAAATATAATTAAAATGTAATTAAAGTATGTCCCTTAATAATTTTTCAATTACAGAAAGAGATTATGAGTGTTATTGAATTGATAAATTTTAGAATTATTAGAAAGAAAGATTGAATTTAATGTAAAATTTAATAATAAATGATAATTATTATATATTTAGCAATAATTTATAACCTTAATATTACGAGTTTTTGATCGGGACTACTGTGACCTATGATTCTCTGATCGCGCGCTCTCCGCCCTCTATCTCGAAAACAGTTAGAGGTGTGAAAAAAATGTTAAAGACAAAAGTTGTAGAGAATTTAATTCTGTACAATATTAATAATAAATGCAAATAGCGTAAAACCCATAGAAAACAAGATATTTGCAAAAAATATAGAAAAAATGGATTTTTGTGACTTTTGACCCCCGACTTTAAAACTTACGGCCATTCAATTATATGTGAATTTTGAGGAAAGTTTTAGTATGCCAAAATAGAAGTTTTTACGTGTTAATATACTGGGTATGTCGATTTTCCTAGGTGAACCCCTTATAATGACTGGACTATGCCGTAAGGGGTTGCAGTTATCGCTAATCCTTGGTTTGAATTCCAGCAAAAATCAGCGCGTTTGTTATCGCCATTGTTGCCACATGTTACTACCGGCATAGCTATTTTGGTTAGAGGAATTGACACCTTAAATATGCAATAGTACTAAAAACATTTCAAAGTCTTTTCGCATAGAAACGTCCCTGCGTCAAAACGGCTCGCGTCAAAACGGGCCTGCGTCGAAACAGCCGTGTCGAACCGGCCGCGTCTAAACGGCCGCGTCAAAACGTCCTTTTCCGATTTTTTAAGAGCCTAAAGAAAAAAAATAGTAAGAAGCTTTGCACTGTTCTACAGTACCCACTACTGTACCCGTTTTTGTAATAGATTTTATGATAATCTTACTTTTTCCTTTGTGAATTCTAACGAAAAATAAGATCATGGAATACCATTGGATAGGAAGGATAGAGCTGGAGAAAATGACGAGTAAAAACTACAGTAAAATAAAAAAAAATCGAGGATTGGATTCAATGCATTTTCTGTCTTCTACGGACGCACAAATATTGTACTGCGATTGAAAATATATGTGTGAAAATGGAAAACAATTGTGAAGATAAGGAAAGTAAATGAATAAGGAAAAGTAACAGTACAAAAACGAGGGAATAATATATCCATCTTTTACGTCCTGCAATGCCCGTCTCAGGTGGATAAGTTGGGCACTATTTTTCAGGTTAATTATTAAATTCATAAATAATGAATCACCTCCAAAATTTGTATCTCCAAATTTAACTAATCAGTGATTAAGCTGCAATTGTAATACTTTATATATATATGGAAATATTAAGTCAAATCGTAGCTACAATAGAAATCGGTCACATTACCTTAAATTTCAACTATTAATTATTTTGAGTTCATTTTAACCTGAAAATTAACTTAGTTTCCTCCCTTTGTTATTTAGGTGTAATTTGCATGTATTCCAATAATATTTGATGCAACATTCTTTACACTTCTGGCATTTAGATCATCTGCTACTGTTGATCGTGCTTATTTAGTGAATAGATATTTGTTTCCAGTTCCCAATAATACTTTTCCATATCCGATTTTTACCTACTTCGAGTGCATAAATTCCAAAAATAGTCAAGTTTCTACCTTTATCACATGGTACCTGGAACACTGCTACATACCAATATACCTACTTTGCAGAATGCTTTTTGTGCTATTGACACTTCACTCCATGTTGTAATGTAGTCAGGTAGATCTCTTTTACTTCTGCACTTCTTTGTAGTATAAGTGAATAAAATAATAAATCGCAGATACTATTTTTCGATAACCTGTGATTAAACGAAGTTACCTATTTGTTGTGTGTTTAAATAAAACTTTAAAACTGGTGAATATACTATAATATGGAAATGGTCAATATACAGATGAATATTTACAAAGACGAAGTGGATGATGCTAAGTGAGATTCATTACTGATTTAAGTTTTTAAACTTATCACTGGAGGACCATCATCGGGATACCGTGAGGGCGGGCAATGGTTAAAATTCGTCCTACTACTGGTTGAAAAATCACCCTCACAGGTATCATTCCATGAGCAGTTAGGTTTTCCCAAATATTCAAACTAACAGATTTTAGAAGTAAAATTCTGGGATTACCCGCCTGGCTGGGCCAACGATGACGATCCTCAGGTTCCAAAAAGTAATCGTTTGTTACGGGCAGATTTTACGATCTTAGTAATAAAATTGATACCTTGAAGATCGTTAACTGAGCTTAGGGCCCGAACAAGAATATACAATAATATAAATCGAAATATAAACTAAAATTGTAGATATAAAAGAATAAAAATGAATAAATGGATATGCGCAAGTTTCTATACAAATTATAAACAGACGCAGAACATTTCATTATGATAACTATTTACATTAAATTCTTGCGAATCGCAACAATAAGTTATACTAACTATTTTGATTTGCTATTCTTTGAGGATATTTTTAAATTCTGTCTCGTTTGTTCCCAATCACTGAACGTTCCATGTGGCAATATTCATAATGTGTGATGACCCATTAGTCTTACCATTCGATTGGTGCCTGGTCGTATTCTATTCCAAAACTCCCTGACTTGGAAGACTAGGGACTCTCCATTCAGGATTGCCATTCGTTAGCCGGTTGGCTTCAGTTTGAAAGGCGTTGGGACGTGGAAGTACGATTTGTTGATACAGCTTGATAGAGTGCGAGCATTTTTCAGGGTTTTAACATAAACTGTGCACCGGTACCCAAACCATCCCTGAGACTCATTTTTTAACCGTGATAAATTTTTATATCTACCCATAAAGATAACGACTCAGTAACTTTCAATTTGCACTTAACAGTTATGTAATATCAATTTGGTAAATTATCATTTTTAGTATTTCCGTATATTATTATCTAACCAATATTACAATTGTTTAGTCATTAACAAGAGTTGGAATACCGCAACAGTGTTGTTAAATAATAGACCTTTTCATTTTATCACAACGAAAGAGTGGAGCCACTTGACTACCCAGGAACACAAATTTTATTTTAAAAATTCAATTTCCATACGTTTTTTGTGGAGTATTTTCTTGAAAATAAATGTCCATAATTATAACGCAAACTAGCGGATTTCATCCAAAAACTCGAAATTCCTTTTTTCCTCCCGGCCTGTGTCAGCGTGGATCGCCCGCACATACTATATAAAGGGGATTTCGACCGCAAGTGAAATGTCAACGCTAAATGAAGCTTTATTGACGATGGAGAGACGCAAGAGTTACGTCCTGGTTTTTTTCTTTTTCTTTCCTCTTTTCGTTTATTTCCCCATTTTAAAAGTAACAACGGTTCCGTTTTAACTTATTTACGTACTGCACGCCTGTCACGTGATAGCTGCGAATATTTCAGGAAGGCAAGAGGATCCTTCGCTGTCCTCGTGTGCGGGAATCCATTAGAGGAAGTCGAAATGGAATAAAGAATCGATGGCATCGAATTCGCGTAGGTCATTACGAACGTAAGTTCAGAACCAAAAGTAAGTTCATCATACATTTTTAGTTTAATTTAACAATGGTAAAAATTTGGGGACAAAGACGTTTCGCTTTAGAAACTGAAATCAATATGAAATAAACCATATAAATTTTGAAACCCTTAATCGGCTCTAAATCTCAAGTAACTCAAACCACGTATTTTGTTTTCACCACAGCAGTGATTAAAAATTGCCTTAACCAGCATAGTCAGCCTAACATTGATATAAACTCGTTAAACTTTATTATTAAAATTATTATTTCTTATTATTATTTCTGCACTAAGCAGTGCAGAAATAAATTAACCAAGAAAGCGATCTTTGGATTATGTTTAGCGAAAGAGAAGTTAAAAATTTAAAAGCAGTATTCGCTTTAAAATACAATGAAATTTAGAGAATAAGAATATATAATAAGAGCCCTGAAATATGAAATGGACAGTTTTTACAAAAGGACGCAATTAATAACGGTCTGCCCATTAATTCTCCTTCTTAAAACCATAAATATAAATATTATAATATTATTATATATTTATAAATTATAAATATAACCGGACGGTGATTACTTTCCGACATTACTTTTGTAAAATTACTTCAGTAATACTGGACCGAGGAAACTAATATTTTGAAATTATGTATCTTTGAGAGATAATATTCGGTTGACTCTAATAATAACTATTAAAGGTTAGTAATAATCACACTATCAATGCGCAAAACGAATTGCACTATTTAATATTCTATCTACTTAGCGTTACTAATGATCCCATTTTTTACGCTACTTTTGATAACTTTTAGTTTTGTTATATTGGAACATCAGCCTGTCATGGAGACGTGCGTAGACGTCAAGGTTAAATTATTAGTATTTCAATAAATTTCATAAGCAGCTTTGCGTATTTCTGGGGGTGTACAGGTCAATTAAACATTTTTGTATTCCATTTCGCTCGCGTAAGTAAGTAGTTATTGAATTTGTCCTAGAGCTACTAGAATTTCAAATTCAAATACGAAACGTCAACATCAGTGACGTTAGTGTAACCAACCCACGCAAAATTCCCTAGTGTAATACGAAAACTTCAACAGCCAAAATTTATTGCATTAATAAAACAAAGTTTAAAGCGTAAATTAGATATTGTAGTCATCTCAGAGACAAAAAAGAAAGGAAACGGAAACGAAAGGATTAAATAATATATACACCTATTCTCTGGAGTAAATAAAGATGAGAGGGCTAAATCAGGAGTATCCATACTCATTAACAAACAGTATCAGAAATATATTAAATCATGGGAGCCTATCAGTGACAGATTTATTAAAATGACGATCCAAATACGGGGAAGAACTATAACGATCATTGGTATATATGCCTCAAATAACGACGCGATAGTACAAGACAAGGAAGAATTTGACGAAACCCTTCGAAGCGTTGTAGAAGAAGTCCCAAAACATCACGAAATAATACTGGCTGGAGATTTGAACGCCAGAGTTGGAAGACAGAAGCACAGTCAAGTAGTAGGTAGAAATGGCGAAGAAACAGTAAACGACAACGGTGAGAGATTGATTAATTTCTGTGAAGAATACGAACTGAGAATAATGAATACATTCTTTGCTCACAAAGAAATTCATAAATTTACCTGGTACCAACATACTAAGGGGCTAAAGTCTATCATAGATTATGTTATTCTGAAACAACAATCAGGTTTGAGAGTAAAAGATGTGAAGGTGAATAGGGGGGCCGATTGATCAGACCACCATCTGGTGATTGCCAGAATTTATATTCCATATATCACTGGAACTACGGGAGAAAACAAGGAAATAGTTAAAGAGAATATTAAAACTGATAGATACAATCTGGAAGGACTGCAAGATGACAGTACCAGGATGCTATACTCGTGGAGATTGCAACAAAAGCTTATCATAAGTGATCGATCAACAACAGAGGAGTACCAACATATAAAAACGTGTATAAAGGAAGCCGCAGATGAGGCTCTGGGAAAAGAAATTCTTTTAAAAGATAAACCATATTGGTGGGACAGTGAAATCGAACGAAAAATTACGGCCAAAAAAGCTGCATACCTAAAACTTCTCCAAAACAACAATGAGGAGAATAAAATGATATACAGAAGAATGAACAAAGAAGTCAAACAAGAGGTCATTAAAAAGAAAAATATTACATGGGAGAAAAGATGTGATTACATTGACAAACATATAGGAGGCTCAAGAAACTCAGAAGCTTGGAAAACTATTAAAAACATGAGAACAACGGGTAAAACACATATAACATTAAATAACATAACTTCTACCCAGTGGGTACAACATTTTAAGGAACTATTGGTAGAAACAAGAAACACATATATTACTGAGGATAACGAGAACATTCCACCACTTAAAAATATTACATTAGAAATAGACAAAGTAAAGCAAGCAATTAAAACGACAAAATTAAAAAAGGCTCCCGGCCCCGGATGAATAAACCCCGAACTAATTAAATATGGACCACCGAAACTCATGGAAATGCTTAGAAAACTGTTCGAAAGATGCTTGAATGGAGAAACAGTTCCTGATGAATGGAGAACATCGTACATATCACCAATTCACAAAAAGGGATCAAAAGCGGACCCGAAAAACTATAGAGGAATTGCAGTTATCCCCACCATTGGAAGAATTTATTCTAGAATATTAAGAGACCGGATTGAAGAAGACATTGAACACAAACAACCTGAAGAACAAACAGGTTTTAGGGCGGGTCGATCCACAATTGACAATATATTTACTCTTAAAATCGTAGCAGAAAAAAGAACTCAAAGAAATAGGGAAACACACATGGCTATGATAGACCTAGAGAAAGCATATGACAGCGTACCGATCCCACAACTGTGGAAAGAAACGAAGAATCTAGGGATTAACCCAGCTCTAATTCAAGCGACAAAAAAATATTATGAACAAAATTCTGCCAGTATTAAAATAGGAAACAAAATAACCACCCCATTCATAACTACAAAGGGCTTAAGACAGGGATGCTGTCTATCCCCTACACTTTTCAAAATATATTTGGATAGAGCCCTAACGATATGGACAAGGAAGTGTAAAAATATGGGAGTGATAATAGGAGAAGACACATTATTTAGTCTATACTTTGCAGATGACCAGGTCGTAATAGCAGAAGATAAGGACGATCTTGAATATATGATCAGAAAACTACAAGAAGAGTATAATAAAGCAGGCCTTACGATGAACCTATCTAAATGTGAATATCTAACAGTAGGCGATACAACTATATCAAACTTAAAACTGACCAACGGAGAAATCAAAGGGGTGGAAAAATGTAAATATCTGGGAGTGATATTCAACAAAAGCGGAACTAGTAAGGACGAGATCCAAGACAGAATAAACAAGGGTCGCAGTGTAATTAGAACCCTAAACTCTCTTCTTTGGGAGAAAACTATATCTAAAGAAACAAAGAAACATATATATAAGAGTATATTAGAAACTATAGTCCTGTATGGTTCAGAGGTCTGGGAAGTTAGCAGGACAAACAGAAGGAAATTATTAGCAACCGAGATGGACTTTCTAAGACGCAGCTGCGGTAGATCAAGAAGGGAGAGAGTCCGGAATGAACAAATTAGAAGAGAAATGAACACGGAAAGAACTATAACAGATCAGATAGAGAAAAAACAATTAACTTGGTTTGGACACGTGAAGAGAATGCAGGACAATAGATGGCCCCGAAGAGTACTGGAATGGATACCGCCTGAACGACGAAGAAGAGGACGGCCACGAAGGAGTTGGCGAGATGACATAAAAGAAGCAATGGAAACACGAAATTTAGAAGAAAATACGTGCTACGATAGAAAAGAATGGCGACTGAGTACGGATAGACGGCGACAGCTGTAAAATAAATCCGTGTAATAATAATAAAACAAAGTAGATAAAATAGTATATTACACCCGTTTAATAAGACGTATTATCACACTCGTTCTATTAAAGCACTCGTGTGACAATACTCCGTCTTATTAAACTAGTATAATAATATACTATTAAAGGTTGGAAACTACGGTGAGTGGATAGCCAATTGTAGCACGTGCATAAATTAGGATGGGCATAGGCTGAGAGAGAGATGGAAAGTAAAAAATAGAAAATCGGCGACAGGACCTGAGGAGTGTGAGGGTTGACTGTTATATTAAAATGATGGTTTATTTCATTTACGAAATTCATTTTGACAAATCTGATGTTTGTGAGACTCAGTTGTGATTAGAGTCAGTGAATTGCCCATTGCTTACACCTTAGCTGCCTAAAGCTGAGTTGCGGACCGAACTGCGAAAATTAATGAAACTGCTTTAAGGGAGGTTAATGCCGTGAAGCTGATCTGCGCTAGTTACTGACCTAGCGGCGGGAACAGCTGACTCTTTCTAAAGGCTACTCGCCTAACTCCTGCCGAACTGTTCGTCTATGTGAATAATGTACCATTTAACCACTGATTGAAAAAGAATAAGACATTTCAAAGGTATCAGTCCTTGACCGGACTGAGTCTGAGTGAACAACGAAGTACCTTGGACTAATACTCTTGGTTACTGTTATTATTATTATCGCCCTAATGCTTTTCAGTATGTCAGTCCAGGGTGCTCTCCTAAATGAATGTCATTGTTTTTCTTTATATTTTTCCTTATATATTTATATATATTATATTTTATTATTTTATAATTATTATATTGTTATATAATTATATTATTATTATAATATATTATAATATATAATAATATAATATGCATATACATTGCTCTCGATAGATTTAATTCTTTGCCTATCCCTTAGTGAGACACCATTTATTGTTCTCAGTACTTTGATTCAAATGTTACTTATATTTTGTTTTGTTCCCCTAGTATCGGCTCTTGTTTTATTTGTTCTTTGTCATATTGCTCCATAAAGACAACTGCAAACTCTCGCTGCTTTGTTTGCCTGTGCTATCACTTTTTTAATAATACTCCTACTGCTTGTCACTTCTTCCCCAATGTAATTGAAAGTCATAATTTTTTCTATTACTCTGTGGTCTAATTTCAGTATGCATCTTCTTGGTTCTTTACTTATTACGATGCATTTTGTTTTATCAGGTGAAATCATCATGTTAAATCTTTTCGTTACAGTATTGAAAGTTGAAGCTGTCTTTGCAAGTCGTCCTCATTGTCCGCTATAAGGACTGTGTCATCTGCATGGCACACTATTGTTACTTTGTGTGGCCCCATTCTGTAGCCTTCTTTCTATTTCATGTTGTGGGTAATCTGTTCCATGTAATGTTTGTAGAGTAGAGGGCTGAGTGAGTCACCCTGTCTTATTCCAAATTTTATAATCGTCGAATTTGTTATTCCCTCTGATGTTATGACGTTTGCTGAGTTGTTCTCGTTAATATCTTTAATCAATTCGGTTATAATAAAGTGGTACTCTAAAATTTTTGGGAAGTCAGTCTTCTTACTTTGTCGAAGGCATTCTTCAGGTCAACGTAGATAGGGGGTTTGTTATACTCGATTGATTTCTCTACTAGTTGCCTTGTTATGTATGTTGCTTCTACTGTACTTCGGTTTTTCTAAAACCTTGCTGTTCTTCAGCCATATTTATTTTGTTTTCAATCTTGTGCTTGTGATTGAGGACTTTTGTCAATTTCTTAAGCTTAACTCAAATTCATTTAATTAAAAGATTAAAAGCCGCGAAATTAAGGTTCACGGAATCACTTCAGCTGTTTAGTAGTATTTTATAAACTCTTTAAACTTCTATTACCGCCCTTTACTGCTTGTTTCTCTTTCACCTAATACTGCCAATACCGCACACTAGCTAACGTAATTTCTCCTGTATTGTAACTAAATAAGATTGCTTGGTATTTAGATTGATTTTCCATTGAACGTCTATTCTCTCCTTAATTCAAACTGTCTCAGAATGTAATTATATTAGTAATCCAGACACTCCGTTTTCTGTTCTGTACATTCGGTTTACTCTCGGTAAAACTGTACTTGCATCCTGCAGCATTAATAAACCATCCGGTTTTGTAGTCACACCTTTTGTAATCACACCTGCGATCGTTAGACGAACCGTTAAATAGAACATAAATGCTAATAGTTTTCGAAAGTCCGGAAACTGAAAACATGTACACATTGTTGTCGAACAGTATCAGAAATATTTAAATATTGTACTGTATAGTTGCGATATTCCTTATAAACATATAATTTTGTACATAGTGGCCAATTCGTTCAGAAAAATCGTAATTTACCTAACTATTGTTTTAAATCCTCGTGAATACTTCTCGTAAATCTGAAGCTCAATCAGATCAACATATTTACCAATCATATTGAGGCTGACCGATAAAATCATTTTCGAATGAGTTTCAGCACTCCGTAATATAGTAACTCTAGTATTATCCCGGCTGTGGTTTTATTTTCACGGGTTGACTGGCATCGTCTTCAGTATTAATCTCACCAGTTAACGTGTAAACCCTTACACAGCCTGTCGGCTGAACAAGCCATTCCAAGTCTAATTTCAAAACAAGTAAACGCCAATTCTTCAAGTAACCCACCCTTCGGTTAATATCTTGCTGTTGACGACCAACAAAGGACGTTTGGGCAGTTATTTTTGTCAGCCAAATATCATTTACTGTTTCAAAACAAAATCCAAGTCTTGGTTTAGTGAATAAATCAGCCTGTCCGTTTCACAAAGACACTGTTACCCTATTAATTTATTACTAATAAGTCTAATACCCAATCCTAAGCTTTAATATGGCAAACAGATATTTCTAATCATGACATCATATTTTTCTTCATGTCTTGCAGAACTGCCAAGTTAACAATTATACATAAAAGTTATCGTGACTTTAATTTACCTTCTCCACTTCACTTACGAATCACAAAACTTATAGTTTGACTATCCTTAAAGAAGGAAATATAAATGAAATGCGGAGAACTCGTGAATTACAGCATTTAAAAGTCGTCATGAACGTGCAGTATAAAGCGAATACTAGATATCGTAAAACAAGGCGTAATGAACATTAAATAGAGTATAAAATGTGGAGAAATTAGGTTACCTCCTCACTTAAGAAAGAAAAAAAGAGAATTCCTATACAGGATAGATACAACATCAGTTAAGAAACTTTGGGAATAGTTGCCATGCATGGTTTTCTGATTGCGATCGGCGGCAATTTCATTCATAGTTTAATGATGCGAAGGAACTAAAATTTTCTATAGACTGTTTTGCTAGTTGCATCGGTGGTTAAACCTCTGCTTAAAATGCCGAACCCAACTACCATATATTTTCCAAAATATTTGAGTGTGTCATAAACTCGCCGTTGGTTGAATTTGTTACATACATGGAACTTACAACTGCTCTCCCATGATCATGATCATGTAATGATCATTACAAATGATCTCACAAAAAAACACACATAGTTAAAAAAGCTCAGAATTTGGGATTACGGAATCAAAATACCTTTAGATAAAGAGAAAAGTTTATATGAACAAGACCTCCTTAAGTCGCAATATGGGTGGTCGTGTGGTTTAGGCGCTGGCTTTGAGTCAGGCGATCACTGTCGTCGTGGGTTCGAATCCCACGTAATCCATGGATGTTGTGATTGTTGCGGGAAGTGTGTAAAATGTATCCAAAATCCCGTTCCTATTCACGCCGGTAACCAGGCCGGATAGGATCGGATATCCTGTAGGAGGGTGGGATTAGAATACACACACCCTGAGTCGGTAGAGCACGGAGTGGATCAACTGGGGTGAGAGCCTTAAGGGTGTTCAGCACCTAGTGTAGACAACTGAAATCCGCTAGATGGCAATAGTGAGAGAAATATCGAAAAACAAAATAATTTCCGCCCACTTCATGATTTACAATTCAAAGAGGTGGTCAGGCAACCTTCGGCCAGATGTTTTATTGCAGGTAGATAAAGTGACGGTAATTTCGCCTCATTTTTTGCCTGTGCCCGTTTGGTATAGTGAAGAGATAAAACTTCAGATGGTACCATTATTTCTTGAATGGCATTCTTTACAGAATTATCACATATTTCAATGACTGCTACTCCTCATACCCATAAACATATATAGGCCAACCAATAGAGATTTTTCTGTGCACTAAAATTTAACCGTTCAAAACCTACTACCGTGTAGAAGATAGTTCATAGGTACATTAAAAACCACCTTTTTGCCCCAGCGAACTCGGTGTTGGGATTTTTATAAACAAATTAGAGTGCAAAAAATGCATTCTTTTTTATTTTTTTTTTTATGAATATTGTGAAAAGTAATGACGGGATCGTTATACGACCAGTAGGACTTTTGTAGAGAATCATAAAACCTAGAAAATGGTTTAATGCACAACACCATCGGACCATTTTTTAATCAGAAAATCGTACATTTTGCAAGAAAAGGTGCGAAAATTGTTTATAACGCGATTGTGCAAAAACTGCGTATCGGTCGGAAACCATCTTTCGCACACACAAATTACACATTATTACCTATCATTACCCCGAAGATCGTTATTCCTGCCTCAAATCTGTCGAAATTACGAATTTTTACACGAAATTTTTACGAAACAAAAACCCGGTGTAATACAAAATTCCATTCAACATCGAGGCAAATAGTTATTAACGTTATTTATGGCCCTTTTAAGATGCCACCAACCAATAATATTTATGCAGCCGAAAGGTATTAATTTTACAATCCTCAGGGTGGTCATGATTGGATCGATCGATGTCAGAGGGTATGTCGAGGTACCGCACGTTCGAGGGGCGTGTCAGTTATTCTAATTTCCAAAATAAATACCAAGATACTTTTACAAACTATTAAAAGTTTATGTATTATCGTTCAATACTTTATTATCTAGGCCATTGTTAAGCTAAACTTTTACTCCTGTACGATTTCATAGATTTTAGAATTTTTTTCCGTTTTTCGATGTTCAGAACGATTTTTCTAAATATCTAGTACGTTTTGAAGAAAAGTTGCTTAACAACAACATAGATTCTAATTTTCTTAATCGAATAGTACAATCAAAATTTAATTTTGTTGATCCGATCTTGAGTTACAAGGGAAACCATTTTGCGTTGTAAGGCATACGGCATAATATTGTACCGCACAACCTTAAGGGGGTACAACCGTGCTCGAGGACCGTGGTTCGGAGCCCACGTTAAACTGTAGGTCCCGTCCAAATTGGCCACAGCAGCGAAAAAGAGACGTTAACTTAATAAGACAAGACAAGTCGCAATATTAATTCTTATTAATTATTATGGGAAAGTTTATCATTCTGATAATCATGTTGCTACAGCAATTGGATTACATAACATTCAAAACTGTTTTTTTTTTAGAATTAATTATAGTAGTAGACGGAGAGCTGGCTACAGAGGGGAAGGGGTGACTCGGTGCAGTGGAAGTTTTATCAATTATAGGCTCGGTTGTTACAGACATAGCGTAAGGCGGGCCAGAACGTACCTTGGAAGAATAACGGGAGGATAGGGGGTTAAATATGCAATTTTTTATGTAAACCAATTGATGAGGTGCAGTGTTGAAAATTTGCAAAATAATCGGAGATGGTACAAGTAAGTAGGGAAAAAATTGCCAGAAGACTAGGTGGAAGACAAAGACTCGCCAGAAGGCGCTAATGTTGCGAAAAAATTGCAATAATTATGTGACTCGGTGCACTTCTGGCAATTTTTATACTCATTGTGTCATTCAAAACTAGATCGCCTGCAAAACGCCAGAAGGCTGTGGAAGAACGAGAGAGATATTAGCGATACTCACAGAGCGTCAGTGGTCCACGCGATGACTCGATTTATTTTGTATTTTAAATTTTATGTCATGGGGTGCACTTCTAGCGATTTTATTAACATAATTGAAGATATTTCATCACTACATTGGACAAATGCAAGAAGTCAATTATGAAGACAACAATTTGTTTTGAAAGAATAACATAAAGATGATTTTTATTTCTACTTCAGTACAAGATTAATCGAACACTTTAACAGTAATCGAACACTAATACTAATCGACTGCGAGTATTAACACTAATTTAGTATTTATCGAATTACACAATATTATTCCGTTGAATACCCGTCATTTTCCATGTCGTCATCAATTTCAATGTCCTCGTCGCTGTTATATGTTGTGTCATCATCGTCAGCTGAAAGTCCAAATTAATAATTTTTTGATACTGATAAATTATAAATATCGAATTCAAAATTACCATCCGAACTATCACCATCAAAAACAACGTCTTTGATATATGGTGGTAATTGCGGTCCTTCGAACCATTTGAATTCATACTGGGATCCGTCTAATATCCATCCGCTATTTTCTGGTTTTAACTCGTATGGATCAAATAATGTTGCATTCTTCCATATATTTGCAATGTAATTTGCTCTTTTCATCTGTTGGCGTAGTTCCACGTAGCAAGGTGGCAAACAGGAAGCATCAAAGTTCTTCAATTGTATTTTTAAAGGTTCGTTTACATTTTGTATCGTGTAATTTCGAAAGAACAGTTCTATATCTCAGCGTATTTACCTTGTCGCAAAATTTGAAGCCATATATACTACAAACAAATGATTCAATAATGGAGAAAATATTGTCTTTATTTACACCCGTATTGCCTAACTCAGCGAATGCATTTTGAAATTTCTATAACTTTAAAAGAATTTTGTATGGGCTCTGTTTTCCTCTCCTAAAAAATGCGGGGTTATAGTCACATCCGGTTAGAGCATGAAATCTCGGTAACGCTTTGCACAAATCTAATCCCAGGGATTCATGAAGCGCATTGACATCGATGATGTGACTTGTCGGAAGATCCGCATTCAATCCATATTTTTGATTTAATTTTATTTAAATTTCCCAACAAAATAACTACTATATTAGTATCGGAATACTTCATGACAATTAGGTATTTTCATATTTTTTGAAAACTCGCTAAATGAGAGATTATATGCCTATAAATCTTAAGTTAATATTTAAAAAAAATAATTAAAAGCATTCAAGCAAAAAAAGTCATTTGAGATTCAAGCGCTAGGAATTGGCGCCAAAACGCCCTCTGACGTCACACCGTATGTAAACAGTGTAGTGAAAACATTATTTTACGACGCGAATAATACAAATTACTGGATTTGGTCGCAATTTAACTCGTACACTCCAGGGAAAACAACAATAAAGTCCAAAATACTCGGAAAATCTACTTGTGGACTGCAGAACGGACCCGTGTTTACACGCGGAGTGACGTCACGATGAGCGGTCGTTTCGCTGGTCCTTTAACTATTAGCACATTTACTGCTTTTTATACCTGAAATACCTGGTGCTGGGCCTATTACATGATTTTTTGTGATTATAAAATTTGTCTGAGGGTTCGTCCCTATGAATTTAGATATATTTCGTTTAATTTAAAATATATGGCAAATACCTAATTTTGGAATTTGGATCAATTTTAAAAGCATGGAATATTATCTTAGATCCAAGATATCTACTGCCAATCTGTTTACGTTTAAGAGCAAATTTTATAATGAAATATCTCGGTTGGTAGACGAAATAAAGTAATTGCCACACTCAGGTAGGTTTTTCTTTAGACGGTGATTCTGTTGATATAATTTTTGTTATTGTACAGTTAAAGCATTTTGTGAAACGATTGATAGCTAGCGTCACCACGGAGAAGGCAACCGACAATACAAAAACAATTGTAACACGTTGTCAATAAACAGCTAGCGCGGCGCGATAATTGGCCGTCCGGGTCGTACGGTTTTTCGGCATTATCACCTCTCGCCGATTCAGCGCTTCGAGCGAAGCCCGCCATAAGAAAGCTATGCTTAAAAAAAAACAATTGAGTCATGGCGTTGTGGCCACCGACGCTCTGTGAGTATCGTTAATATCTCTCTCGTTCTTCCACTTAGCCTTCTGGCGTTTTAGCCTTACACCATGGCCGTAACAACCGAGCCTGTAATTGATAACATTTCCACTGCACCGAGTCACCCCTTCCCTTCTGTACTCTGTAGCCAGCTTTTAGACTATAGTTTGTTTACAAACTGCGTGAATTAATAGGGTTGAACTGTAACACATCGATGTGATTATTCTAACAATGAAATTTTTTTCGAATTATTTTCTCAGTTTTTATAAACATTATAAAGACCTTCATAATAAGGTATTATGTGATAGGGTTTGTAACTTAAAATTTTTTAGTTGGGATAGCTACCCCCTTAGGAACCCATGTACACAAACCTGCTACTACTAATAAATTTGATACCCCATCAGTCTGTCGAAAATGTGTTTGAATGTTCTAGTATTTAATTAATCTTTAGGTTATATCGAATCCAGAGTTTTGAAATTTATGTCATTTATATTATCCATACAAAATATTGAATTTAGAGTTAAAGTAAAATTTAAAAAAATTTATTGTGTGATAATCTGAATATGTGTTGTTAGTATTCATTATTTTTGAAGATAATATAAATTCAATACATACCAAACAATAATGGTTTTAACGTATTATAATTGTTCAACATGGTTCTTATGGTGCCTACTTATGGTATTAATGAAGCCTTAACAAACAACAAACCAACTACGACCATATGATTAAATTTATCTAGATAGTCGGATTCGCAGTAAACTTTATGAATATAATTTCTATTTAACTGATTTCTATACTTCAATATCCATAATTTTCTATTAATGAGTAAGTGACTAGACTGGTAGCGTCTACCACTGGAATAATTTGATAATAAGGGTTGCAGTGGAGTTTTACGGTGGTTTTAAAATCCATCGAGCGTTGGTACTAACTAAGCGTGATGCATTTTCGTGGAATAAGTTATTTGGTGAATTAACCTTCCGTTAATTTTTTTGGTGAACGATTTTTGAGAATTGACCTGGTAGGTATCGCTCCACTTGGACAACGAATATTAATGATAAATAGTATATAACGTAAAATGACATTTGTAGGTATAATAGAGTATGAGAGTGGAACCCTTTCTATCACCCTTAGTACAACGGCATAGAGTGTTTAACATAACTGACGAACTACGTAGTATCTATGTAGAGAAAACCGTGCTAGTCATGTCATCCTTGCTATTGGTCCTCTAATTATTAATTCATTCCAAGTATGAATCATGTAAAGTGTCGCATATAATAACCAGATAACAATAATTATTACTTCACGTGACAATAATTAATAATTGGGATGATGTTAATTACAATGTCGCGACTTGCACGCGTTGATTTAATTGGTCAGTTATGCCAAATAATCTATGTTATCATAGGATGACAGAGATTCGTGGTTACATCACATTCAACATAGAAATGAAGGTTTAATAGGATTCGTTCTTAGCATTGGTGGTGCAAGTGCCTAAAATGCTGCCTGACGTTGAAATGGCGGACTTTGTGTCTACTACTGCTACAACTTTACGAAATATTAATTTGAGTTAAAAAAAGTATGCCTCTAGGAGCATAATATTTAGCTGGTGAATAAAAGAAAGCACGAAATTTTTATTGAATGGGATCCAATATTTCAGGTACTTATCATAAACCAAGAGCAATCGTGAGCAATAGTGGCCTCCTAGATATCTTGATTATTGATGTAATTTACAAATTGCACTTTATAGCAAGAGATGTAAAATTATTATGCATAAATAGCTGGTATCATTCATTTCATCTTTTCAGCTTGTGTAGTTTTACCTGTCACTAATTTACTGTCTAGTTTTAAAAGATGCAACTCATGTCAAAAGTGAAAATTCAATAATTGTCATTATAGCATCATTATTATTGATAAGTAAAACTCAATTATTGGTTATCAGACCAGGAAGTCGCAGTACTTTAAATAAGATTTAAAATATATTAAAGTATTGGTAGTGAAGGGGTGTATGGACAGAATTTATAATATATTTGTTCAATACGTCTTCCAAAGGTTTAATAAAGTATTGCATTACAAAATGCAATATTGCATTTTGCAAATGCTTGTAAATTATTTTAGTCCAAAAAAAAGGTAATACTTAAATAGTTTGCAGATTTTTTACAGTGAGACAGTACTCACATTCCGATAGAACGAAGTGTTCAATAACAGGGTACAATACAGGGTTGTCATTTAAAACCAAATCATAACACCATCATATAAAAACAAATGAATGTCTGAAAATAAGTTGGATACATAAATGATAATTTCAAAAACAAAATTTAGTATTAGATTTGTTTGATACGTTCCAAGGAGACATGTTGTTTGTATGTGTGACATTTATTTCGAAGCAAGTTCGTATCAAGAATTGAGGACTCACCATTATCCATGATTTCTGCTTTCTGCTTACTGGAAGTTATATCTTATTATATTCCAACGCGATGTAGAGAGATGCTGCATCCTCCTATAAAAGAATATTACCATCAACACGAGAAAATTCGAAAAAATAAGAAAAAAACGCCCTTTTACTATGCAAAATCCTCCCTCCACTCGCAGAAGGAACGGAACGAGATTTGCATCCGCATCAAAATGATACATAATAATCATGATAATAATAATAAATACGGCGATCAGTATTCACCAGGCATCGTCTCATCTTCTTTTCCCGTTACATATCTCCGCTTCTGATATTGTGCTCGTGTAAAACTTCGTTAATATTTTAACATGACGTACACGTCACATATACTCGGGACTCTAACTAATGCATTCATTTTTGGAAACGTCGAACGCGCCACGTTTCACATCCGATCATTCCCATCATCGGATCGGAAAATAACAAATGTGGAAATATGTACCGCTGCATACTTATGCATAACGTCCCAACGCTTGGAAAATGCCATAGTGATCGAAAAATTAAACAGAAAACCGCGACGGAATGATGTTTAAACATAAGAATTCCTTTGGTTTCTAATAAATAACATAATGGAAAGTGTAAACTTGAGGATGTGCTATCACTGTAGTCCTTAATTTATAAAAATAAAGAGCAGACTTCCTATTAAACAAGTTAGCAGCAGTTAATTAAGCTTGTTAACATTTTGAACATGTATAGTTACAAATATCACTTATAATGCAGCACTTTATCAACATGTAAAAGTAAATCCATTTTTAAATATAATTTAGTACCTTTCAAATTTATTAGGAAAATCTAAAAAAAAATCAATCAGTAAATTTTGTTTCTGTAAATGCCGTTTCGAGCAAGTTTTTCTGCTAATTGGAATTTAGGACACCTAGATTTGAGTGTCTGTATGGCAATCCTAGAGAGATCCTCATGTACTGGAAGAGGGTGATTTGACAGTATTTTTTGGTATTCTCTTAGGAAGTTCTCCTATCTGCGAATGTGTGGGGGAGCAATATCACTCAAGACGAGCAGCCATGTGCTTTTTAGACAACCACTAATCACCCTCGTAATCTCATTTTATTTAATCTCATCTTTATTTACAAGACAACTGTTTAGCCAACCTGGAGAGCAGTATTCAGGAGCATTCAATATTTCAGGAATCAGATTTGATAACTTTCAAATTAACTAGGAGAATCTAAAAAAATCAATCAGTTAATATAGTTTATATAAATGACGTTTAGAACAACTCTAACTGCTTCACTGAATATATGAAACAATTAATTTTAGCACTACAATATTGATAACCCGAGATATCCATTATGTTAAAATATCCATTTTATAGTCTCTCGCTCTAACCCACTCCATATTTTGTTTCTATTTTGTGACGTCGGAATTAGCATTTTTTGCTAGTGCCATTTCCTAGAAACAATGGATATTCCACCGTTATATAATGATAGAATAGCCACCCTCTGTATCTCCCGAGCGCAAAAGGATATCGATATAATTCCGGCAACATATTTTGTTCCTTTCGGACTATAGTGAGCACATCCCCAAAAAACCACCGTTACCGACAAATACGCACTCTTACACTCAATGACAAAAAGTGGGCATGTATCCTTCGGACTACTTTCTCGTATTTTATTATAAATATTCAATAGTAGAGAACTTTTAAAAGATCGAAAAACTACACGAGAAAATTGCTCATTAGAGGTTATTTAGCCACAAATGTTAAACGTTATAATATATTACAATACACAATATTAGGCTAAAATTTCACAGTTTAGAGAAAAATATTGGAGCGAGAAAACTTTGAGAAAATTTTCAAAAACTGAAAAATGAGCAGTGTAGTGTAACATTTAGTGGAGATTAGTAAAAAATATTATTAGCTTTATTATAAGTGTTCGACAGTAGAAGAAATATTAAAAGGTAAAAATATCGAGAGCAAATTTTAGAGCAATCTTCAAACTTGCTCTAATGGGTGCCATAGCATATACAGGAGAAGAACGTCTGAGAAGAGCCTACAGTATCGACCTTCACAGTATCACATGTAATACTATACACAAAATTCTCATTAAACGTCTGTATATAATTAAAAATAAATGTTTGTATGTTTGTTCTCTATGCGTTCCGAAACCATTGATCAGATTGTGATTAAACTTTGGTAGGGTATTCTGGGGACGCCTGCAAAGGTTCCTGGTCCGGAAAATCTATATGTTAATGATTTTTTCCATTGTTGATGAAACATATTACTTCATTAAAGAAGAGATTTCTGTTTTTGATAAAACTTTTTGCAATATACTCTGATATTCTTTTAACGATGCAACGAAGCGCCCTCTCTACCCGAAACACTACATATGGTAATTCCGTTCCACGATGGGAGACTGTACCAATCTTCCCATTTCACTAAAGGTTCTTCCTAAACACGTCGCAATTAGGTATTTGCCATATATTTTAAATTAAACGAAATACATCTAAATTCATAGGGACGAACCCTCAGACAAATTTTATAATTATATAAAATCGTGTAATAGGCCCAGCACCAAGTATTTCAGGTATGAAAAGCAGTTAATGTGCGAGGACCAGCGAAACGACCGCTCATCGTGACGTCACTCCGCGTATAAACACGGGTCCGTTCTGCAGTCCACAAATAGATTTTCCGAGTATTTTGGATTTTATTGTTGTTTCCCCTGGAGTGTAGGAGTTAAATTGCGACCAAATTCAGTAATTTGTATTATTCGCGTCGTAAAATAATGTTTTCACTACACTGGTTACATACGGTGTGACGTCAGAGGGCGTTTTGGCGCCAATTCCTAGCGTTTAAATTTTAAATGATTTTTTTGCTTGAATGTTCTTAATTTTCTTTTAATATAAACCTAAAATTTATAGGCATATAACCTCTCATTTAGCCAGTTTTCAAAAAATGTGAAAATACAGAATTGCTTTCTCTTTCGCTTGTTGGCGCTGATTTCATTCTACCAGTCTTTCCGTGTCAAGTGGTGTTGATGCTAACGTCAACATTATTTTAGGAAATTTTTAGGGTTAAGAAATTGTAATTTATTGCGAACTAATTCAGGGAGTCTCTTACATCATTTAATAAAAACACGCTTTGTTTTACGAAACGAAGCATAACACTGATCCAAGGTAAGGAGGTCAACAGTGTACTACTAAAGTACGGATTGTAGATGTCATAATATTCACTAGTAACGTGATCGCAAATCTGCATCAGTAAGGTCAGTGGGGCAATTCTCGGACATTGGCAAATAACATTCAACAAAATTTAACAACGTTATCAAATAATTGGGACCAAAGGGTAATGTAACTCAAGATGACGGTGTATAAATGCTCGTGGATTTTTGGCAATAAATTAGTATACCTAGTATGTTCAAAACGACAGTGTGTTGTGGTCTTGCCCAACTTCACCCTAACCTACAAGTTCTCACGTTACGCCCTGAGAGTCTACGAGATCTTCAAGCTACGACAACTTCTAACCTCAAGATATTCAACCCCGGAGAGCACGTTACGCCCTCTCTCCACTCTACTAGAACTTCAACGTCGGACCTGCACGTTACGTCCTCAGGTCCACTAGGAGAGCACGTTACGCCCTCTCTTCCTACTTCGAGAACTTCAACCAGAGATCACGTCACGCCCTGATCTACAACCTACGAGACCGTCTTCAGCCTTACAACCTAGAGACAAGATTCATCTCCGCCGCCACCCACGAGCTACGAGAGAGATCTATACATTCCATTCTCTACAGAGATCACTTCACACTTTCGTTCATGGGGTTCAAAAGAAGCGTGGCCCCGACGGTAAAGCAACCCTGGTTCCGTATCCAGTTCTGGCTACGTATCTGGTAGTCTTCGCTTTTCGTGAGTCCTTCCGAAAGTGTCTCTGCAGTGCCAACCGTCCGTCTTTTCGCGAGAGTTCCGAAAGGATCTACGCCATACCGACCGTCCGTCTTGCGAGAGTGCTACGACAGATTTTCCGCAGTGTCGCGTATCCGTTTCACCGTCTCCCGCGACGTCATTCTCCTTACAAGTGTCTCCGCCGTGACCGATCGCCCGTTACAACATCAACTGTGAGTACGCAAACATTGTCTCTCCTGATTCTTGGGTGAGGCCATTCCGTCCCCTGCATAACTGGTTATACATGCCTGATCGTAGTAAATCGCTCCCGACGAGTCGTTCTCGGAGAGGATTTATTACTAAGACAAATTTTGCATAGATTTTCTTATCGGGGAATCTATGCGAAGTAACACCCTTTCGGCATAAAGTAGTTAGTGGTAAAGCGTTCTCGGAGAGTTGTTCCCGGGGCGCTTTTATTACGATAATTAACCTTAACCCAACAAGGCCTAAGTCTCACCCTAAAACTAACAACCGCTCGCTAGCTTCCCGCTTGCACCTTTAAGTACACCCTTCAGGGCTTAAAACCGCCCTTGACTGCTTTTTCCGCTCTCGCTGTAACTTTTTCTTTCTTCCGCTTGCATCTAACCTCTTCAACCGACTCTGCACGATTATGATTCTTTTATAATCTATTAGCTTGCATTTTCCCCTCGTGTAAATAGAAATTTTACTATATTAGAAACTGCCCTTTTCCGAATGTAGATTAATTATTCATATTTTAGTTCATTTCGGATAAAAAGGAGTTTATTACTAATATGTTGGAATATCATGTATTATGTTGTAAATTCCTTTCATTTTAAATCCCAATTTGTTTTTCTCAGCTAATTTTTGGGGCAAACATACGAACAATTTACTTATATTTATATAGATAGGTAGAATAGATAGATATCAAAAATGTTTCGACTTCTTGACATACCCGGAATTTGTAGTATTTGCTGTCAAATGTGTAACTAAATTGTGGTGAAAATTAGTATTTGATGTCGGAAAGAATGCCTATTTAAAATTATAATATTAAAATTAAAGCAGTTAAAACACCTATTGGTAAACACGAACGACAATACATTGCACTAACTATTGATGAAATAGCGATCGTTATATTTGGGGAATAATTCAACTCACGTGATATTATTCTTCATCGCAGAAATTATGATGTTCATCGAATTTCAGAATCTCATCGCTCATATGACGCATTGCAATATCCGATTTTGTCCTGAAAAGGACATTATGGATATCATTTCAACATAAAATTGAGAAATCCACAAACAGGCTAGGAAACAGTTAAGAAAGTTAGTGCTATGAATTACTATTCATACAGATTAATGATTCGTGACCACATCGAAAATCATATCTTGAAATATCGACAAAATATCGAGAAATCAAACGACTCTACATTCTACTAAATCAAATCAAATTGCGTCCCGAAGTAGTACATCAATTTACGTGATGCAGTTGTTAACGATGGCAATGTAAATCCCAATGAATTGGGAAAAATTATATTACCGGCAACATTTATAGGGAGTCCACGGCACATGAATGAATACGCACAAGATCCAATAACATATGTAGGCGTATATGGCCGCCCGGATTTGTTTATTACATTTACATGTAATCCTATGTGGGATGAAATAATTGAACTTTTGTTACCTGATAAATCGTTATCGGATCATCATGATATTTGTGGGCGTGTATGCAAACAAAAAATGATACCTTTAATGGCTTTCATTGTCAAGTATCATATTTTTGGAGAAACACGCTGTTGTATGTATTCGATTGATGGCAAAAGAGAGGATTTGCCACATGCAAAGTGTATAAGTTTATTTTGTTTATTTTTTGTTTATATATTTTACTTTTTATTTCTCGTTATTTCTTTATGCTTTACGTGGCATTGCAACGCATTCCGGGTAAGGTTTGTAATATATAAACAAGGCAATACGAAGTGGATAAAAGTTGAGGATTTAAAAAGTTTCCTCATTACTGAAAGACAACACCACCATTTTACAAAGACTCTTATAGTAGTGAATGATGAGTTAGTGGAACTGCGATACCCTGCGTGGCCCAGGTACTACTCCAGTACACAGAGAATTTCCCCATTAACCTTTTGTGATAAAAATAATAACAGGAAATTGACTGAGTCACCACATGAATTGCAGTCCGTATTATTCTCCATTATGTTTCTTGGCGCTCTGAATGGGCGGATTTAAGAGTATCAAAATACAACGGAAGTGTAGTTTGACCTAACCCATTGCAACGTTAAATTCTATTAACGTTACAAGACGTTCGATGATCTTACTCACAGGGCCCGACTAACTCAACTCGTCGGTGAGTGGTCGTGGGTGAACTACAAGTTGACCAAATAATGCGATGAAAGAAGGGCGCCAACAACTACAAAGCCCGGCCCTGACTGATACTTCGATCTCCCCTTTAGTTGTTAAGAGGAGACGATACCGTCTCACAGCTATCAGATGTCTCACTTACCTTTACGAAGGCTTATTCGCATCCAAGAGAGAGGTTGAGGTTAGATCCGAAAAATAAAACTTGAACAACTCTCATAAATGAATTTAATATACTATAGTTGGATATAGTACCCCACTCTCGGATATGCAACCACTAAAATATTGTGCCCTAATAACCCTAACCTGACCGGTACGGGGCGACGCTGCCGTTGACCCTCGAGGGACTGCCTAGACTGCCGGCGTAGGCCCCCTGGACTGGGGTGGTTGGACTGGTACGGCTATCGGCGTGGGCAGCTCCGGCGTCGTCTCTGGACCCCTGGACTGGAGGCTGGTCCAACTGCGTGGACGGCTCTGGCGTCGTGGCCGACCCCTGGGCTGCTTACGTAGGTCCCTGGTCGCTGGGGCTGACCCCTGGGCTGCTTACGTAGGTCCCCGGTCGTTGTGGCTGGTCCTACTGCGAGGGCGGCTCTGGCGTCGTAGCGGGACTACGGCGTGGACGGCTCTGGGCCCCCCCTGTCGACAGATGCGAAGTCCCTCGGATGGCTCGGTTCGGATGTGCGTCGCTGCGGGACGGGTTACCGTCGGAACAGGAAACAGGAACCCCCTTTCTCTCGCTGTCGCCTGTCAGCGCGCGAAACGAACCGACGGAACACCGCGTTCACGTAACGGTACGTTACGGTTCGGTACGCAAAACCGGTTCGGGATCACAATGTTCGCGAGAGTCCCACTTTCTGTCGCTCGCACTCACGCCCGGAATCAGGAACCACTCGATATCGGAGGGCAAGAATCACTGAGATTGACAGAGAGTAAATCACTAAAATAACTAACGTTAACAAAGAGCAAGAGTAAGAACTAACGGAAAGTAAGAGCGTAAAAGACTAAGAGAATAAGAGCAACCGGTAACAGAGACTAAGAATAAGAGAGACAATAAGAGAGCGAAGACAGGGGAGCTGTCCGCTTTTATACTAATCGTTCCTTCTCTACAAAAAAAGAACCTTCTAGAAGGTATGGCCATAAACTTAACAAAATTCATTACCAATACAAATAAATGTTCCTAACTGTCAACCAATCCGAATTAAGTGAGAGAAGGAAAGACATATCTGCATGATCGAAATAAAACTACTCGTATAACTGGTTGCCTACCCTTGACTTCTAGGAATAGATAGAAATTAATCAAATTATCCCTATTTCCTGTGGTACTGTTACTATAGGGTCTCACCATGTATTCCTAAAAGTCGCCAATACTTTGTACTACATTTTAAGCCGAATCTTCCTATTGAATCTAACCTCTCATCCAAAAATGTGTTCACAGAGGATGGGAGATCACTTGAGGGCTCAACCCTTCATTATGTACTACGCAATAATCTATAATATCCCCTGTGAAGACATTCCGGGTACATTAGTTCTATTATTGGCAACTTATTACGTTTTATAATTGGAGGTTAAAATTCCTAGATTACCTGTTCCCTACTTAGTCCACACAATCCTAGTTAAGATAACTTCGTTCTTGTATAACTACCTATTCTCCCGGAGCCTTATCTGACGTTAAACTAGTTACCGCGCATAACCTCTCACGAACCAGAAATGTGTTCACAAGGGAAGGGATACGAAACTAATAACTTAGCCCTTAATGGGGCAACAATACACCCTATCCCCTGGCGACACTAGTCCTGTTACATCGGCCCTATTCCCTGGTATTGAATTACATGTGGCCTGTTAGAGGTTATGATTTACATTTACCTTTATTACCTGACTCCTGTTGGCCTTAGGGGCAAACGAGCTATGTCAACAGGTCAGTTTGGCTCCCGGGGACGTGAATTACGTAAAATGTGTGAATATAAAGTTAAGTAGAGTTACTAAGTAAAGGGCTAAGTTGGTTGCATATCCAGGGATCTTAAATAATTTCCAATTAACTGGCTAAGGTTGTCGATTCAGGCCGCCTCTCAAAAAAATAACGTTACAATCCCCCCTCACTTTAAAGAAATTTACCCAAATTTCTTTCCCCAAAAGAATTAAAACATACCTAATTCGGAGTTTCAAGTACTTAGCCCTGCGCATACACACTACTTAACATAACCATAGACATCCAGTTTTAATCTCTCACTCTGAGAATTATGTGACCAGTAATTACAACGGTAATACTCACATCCATACTGAAATGTCTTACGCATGGTAAACTCTTTGAGGGCAAACAGACCGATGTGGAGAAACTTCTGACGGCTAAATCCCTCATACCGAGGTAAACATAGTCTGCAACTACAGCAACATCTACAAATCATCCATCAAGAATCTCACCACAACAAGCCTAATCGGTCAACTCACATTAGTGTATGGGGCGGGATATCGAGAGAAAGAAGGATTTGCAAAAAAAAACTCTGATGGAACTTGCGACAATCCAGCACCAGTCAATTACAACCAAGCTAAAGCTTTAAATAGAACCGAAGGAACGAAACAGGCTACAAAATAAAAAGAATTTAGGACGTGAAGCGTCCCAATTCCAAGTGTTCACTTAACCTAGTAAAGCTGACGAAACCTCTATCGGGAATTTCATTATATTACACGTCAGAATGGGAGCTAGGGGAATCGGTCACCCCTAGTCCCATGTGGGGCAATCAATACAAAAAAAAAAACGATAAGAAGACTCTACGAATTTATACCAGTTTCCCACAATAACTGGGGTGCGCTGGGTCAGAACCAACGACACCTACCTTAAAACTACTGAAATGCGGCACTTAGCCCCCACGCTAAGTCCGCCCAAAAAGGGATAAAGCAGGAGACCGCTCGGTGGTGATCCCTGCGGGCAAATCCCGCGCGCGAGCCTACGCGATGATGTCCGCACACGGTTCACCCCAAGACTCCTTGCACCCAAACGCGAAGATCGATCACACGAGGTGATCGATCGATGGAGAACCTCCATCCTAAATAAATGAACTATTGGGCTTCTGCCCTAAGAGGGTTACAGAAAACGACACACCGATTCTACCGGGATCATGCCCGGATGGGAAAATGGTTCGGCTAGACCAAAAAAAAAAACAATTAACCCTCTATTCCCACACATATTCGAGGCTCCACTAAATTCCTATTATCGAAAGGGAATTCTATCAAATCTTCTCAATCCAGCTTTAAAGACTGACAAAGGGAAGCTCCAATGAGGAAACGAAAATGAAACGACTGACTCCAAATGCAGTTTCTGAAACACAGCTATCACCGGAAACAACTACTCCGCGAGCTAATATCCCTCCCGGCATTGAATGACACCGGTGATTTCTGACCTCACAAACAAACCCACATGAAAGCCTGAAAATTGTTGGGGGTGAAATTTAGGTCGGAGTTTTACCGCCAGGACTCCCAACAGCCCTACGGAGATATTCTACCGCCGTCATCCGCTCAGCGAACATTGTTGGGGGATGGAATTTAGGTCGGAGTTTTACCGCCAGGACTCCCAACAGCCCTACGGAGATATTCTACCGCCGTCATCCGCTCAGCGAGCATTGTTGGGGGATGGAATTTAGGTCGGAGTTTTACCGCCAGGACTCCCAACAGCCCTACGGAGATATTCTACCGCCGTCATCCGCTCAGCGAACATTGTTGGGGGATGGAATTTAGGTCGGAGTTTTACCGCCAGGACTCCCAACAGCCCTACGGAGATATTCTACCGCCGTCATCCGCTCAGCGAACATTGTTGGGGGATGGAATTTAGGTCGGAGTTTTACCGCCAGGACTCCCAACAGCCCTACGGAGATATTCTACCGCCGTCATCCGCTCAGCGAACATGGTTGGGGGATGGAATTTAGGTCGGAGTTTTACCGCCAGGACTCCCAACAGCCCTACGGAGATATTCTACCGCCGTCATCCGCTCAGCGAACATTGTTGGGGGATGGAATTTAGGTCGGAGTTTTACCGCCAGGACTCCCAACAGCCCTACGGAGATATTCTACCGCCGTCATCCGCTCAGCGAACATTACAAGTAAAAGCTTCCCTTAATAAATCTTCTCTAACTTTACCACACCCACGAGTAGATGGAAGTAACTCTGTCGCATTCCGGTAAGATATTTCGGATAATTAGTCCCCCACAACAACGTCACGAACTCCAGAGGCCGAAAGTACACCATTACTTCGCCTCCCACACAAGAACGGCATGAGTGTTGATCTCTTCGTATTATTCCTTGCACACCAAGACGTTTCCCGAAGCCATTATTACACTAGGCCAGTGGAAACATTACGACAGAGAACACAACTCATTCCTAAATCCTCGCCAAGCGAGATAACTCTTAAAATGGGGATAAAACACCTACTTTCCTACCCTTATGCCCACAGACACTAGCTAAAGACCTAACAAGGCCTGACTCGACTCCAAAACCAACCAAGGGATATCACCCTATAAAAAAATCACCTCAACCAAACTCTAAATGTGGTAAAATTAGCCGAGACCCGCTCATCTGTCGTAACCAAATCATTATCCAAATCATAATTCCAAAACGAAAACCTTAACGACGATTAACTACAACAGTCCTGCCATCTACACGCCCTCTTCGGGAGGATGGGCTTTTAGGTCTTTGATGTGCCATGTACCTGCACTTTTCCCTGATTCATCCCTCAACTCATAAGTCCATGGGGAGAGACGTTTAGAAACAAGGAACGGTCCTATAAACTTAGGGGCTAGCTTAGCTGAGAAGTATTTAGCCGCATCGGACAGGACATAATTCTTTCGCCAGACTAACTGATTTGGATATAACTGCACATCCCTACGTCTAAGATCGTAGACCTTTTTGTTAGCTTCATATGCTTTCGCTAACTTAGAACGGACTTCAAGGAAAAGTTTCGACAAACCATTCGTCCGAGACTCTAGACTGGACGTTCGGTCAAACGAGATAGGATTATCCCTCAGGGGATCCTCTGGATTTTTATTGCGGGTACACAACTCTCGTCCAAAAACAATGAGGTTAGGAGTGTAACCGGTGACTTCATGTACCGTAGATCGAATCGCACTACCAGCCTGGGACAATTTCATATCCCACGTTTTATGATTGTCACCAACATAAGACATGATTAATGTTTTGACAACTTTGTTTACTCGCTCCGTTGGATTTGCTTGAGGATGGTAATGTGGGGTATATTTAATACTGATGTTATATTTGGACATCAAATTCTGAAACTCCTTGGACCGAAACTGAACACCATTATCGACAATAAAAGTCTTCGGACAACCAAACACAGAGATCACATGATCCTCGATTATCTTAGCAACACCTGCCGCCTTGGCGGAACGCAATGGGAATAACAATGGGAATTTACTAAAACAGTCTACTACCACTAATATATAAGCATGTCCCGAAGTGCTACGGGGTAACGGACCTATTATATCAGCACACAACAACTCAAATGGTTTGGATATTGAAACTTGAGAACTCAACATTAGTCCAGCCGGCTTCTTTTGTTCGGGTTTAATGGAAATACAAGTAGGACAACGTCGAACAAACTTAGCTACATCCGCATACATCTTGGGCCAATAGTACTTCTGGGCCAGATACCGGAATGTTTTGAAAGTGCCTAGATGAAGCAACTGCTCATGAGTATTTTTGATCAAAGCTGGTCGATGATCTTTAGGTACCACTTCCCGCCAACAATCTTCAGGAGTCATCAATTCGGGATAACGCATTTTTAAATGCTTATACAATTGGTTACCTGTTTTCCGGAAGCCAGGATAACGCTCCGGAGTGGTAGAAACACGACTAAGCATCTTATTGAACCAAGGATCGGTAGTATGATTGAACTTTACATTGATAACATCGACGACGGGTACTGACCGGGATAAAGTATCGGGAACTACATGTTCTTTCCCTTTTCGATGAATGATCTTAAAATCGAATTGTTGCATACGAACCGCCCAACGAGCTAAACGTCCTGTGGGATTCTTCAGGTTACTTAACCAGACTAGAGAATGATGATCAGTGATGACAGTGAAATGACTCCCTTCCAAGTAAGGTCTTAATTTCTCAATTGCCCAAATCACAGCGAGACATTCCCGCTCTGTAACTGAATAGTTACGTTCTTGTCGAGTCAAAGATCGGGAAATATATGCGATCACTTTCTCTCCCTCTGGGTGTTCCTGACTGAGAACCGCACCAACACCAAACCCAGACGCATCTGTTTGAACAATAAAGGGCCGAGAAAAATCTGGACAAGTAAGGACAGGAGCTCTAACTAAACAGTCCTTTATTTTATTAAACGCTTCTTCACACTGAGGAGACCAATCAAACGACTGATTTTTCCTCGTTAGCTGGGCTAAGGGGGCTATGATGGTCGAAAAGTTAGGTACGAAACGTCTGTACCACGAAGCTATTCCAATAACTTGTCTGACTGCTTTGACATTACGTGGAGCTGGTAATTCGAGAATGGCTCTAACCTTTTCGGGGTCACAATGCAATCCTTCGGAATCCACCACATAACCTAAATATTTCAGTTCAGGCCGACAAAAGGAACATTTCTCTTTTGAGACAGTAATATTAGCCTCTTTTAATCGTCTAAAAATTTCTCGAAGGATTTCAATGTGTTTCTCAAAGGTTTGGGTAACAACAATAATGTCATCCAAATAGACAAAGACGTGATCGTCTAACTCAGGACCTAAGATACGATCAGCAAGTCGCTGCCAAGTGGCAGGAGCATTGGACAATCCCATGGGTAACCTACGAAATTGGAAGAGGCCACGACCTGGGACAGTGAAGGCCGTCAAAGGCTTGGATTCCTTGCTTAGGGGCACTTGAAAATAAGCGGACTTAATATCTAATGATGACAAGTAACGAGCATCCCTTAACTTATCCAACGTCGCAGAAATATATGGTATCGGATAGGCATCCTTTTCTGTTACCTCATTCAGCTTTCGATAATCCACTACGAATCGCCATGAACCATCCGACTTCTTAACCAATAATATTGGGGATGACCAGGGACTAGAACTAGGCTCGACTACTCCTTGCTCCAGTAATTTATCTAGCTCTTGGCTAATATGATTCTGCATAACGGGTGAAACAGGATAATATCGTTGTTTGATAGGAGCAGAATTAGTTTTGATCGAATGTTCTACGAGATTCGTACATCCAAGTCCATCACCCATTGCTCGGAAAGCATCTTGTACCAAATTATCCAACTCTCTATACTGTTCCCGGGTTAATTGAGTTTTAGACTTTAAGGCAACTACATCTAAAGATTTGCACACAGAGGACTCCACAGAAAATTTCCAACTACCACTCCTTAAATCCGGGACAATACCCATACGTTGCCAGAAATCGGCTCCTAGGATAAGTAGATGGGGTAACGTAGGCATAACTAACAGTCGAACAGCTTTCACTCGATCTTCAACCTCGATCGGTAACACAACATAACCTATACTATGACATGGCGTACCATCAGCCAAGGTACAACTATTAACAACACTAGACTGCAAAGACACACCTATCTTCTGTAACGAAAACCAACCGGGAGCTCCAATTATACTAACGGAGGCTCCACTGTCTAATAATCCCTGAAACGGTATCCCAAAAATTTTCACAGAAAGATAGGGTCGCTCATCACCCTGAACATGTGACAAAATAAAATCTAAAGCTGTTCGATGATTACTTGTAATATCGACCGTAGATGGGAAGGCACCTAACCGGTCCCTTAGGGCCTCCCTTGGAAGTTTTTCCGAATTCTGATTACAACGAGGACATGAACGCACTGTATGACCCTGTAATCCACACTTAAAACATTGAATATTTCTAGGCGGTCGCCCACTATCTGAAGAACGATTCGGTTGAGGACCCTTAGATGGAAGGTTATTCGGTCTAGACCGATTTGGCGGAGGATTGTTACCACGAGTACCCTTAGATCGAGGACAATTCACAGCTAAATGACCAGTAGCAGTACAATTATAACATCGCCGACCTGGAACAACATTATGAGTGCTAGATTCTGAGTGTACATAAGCTAGATCAGGTTCCAAACTTTTCCTACTCCGTGAGGGGGGGATAAATGCCTCGATCGCCTCCTTTCGTTCTTCTAACTTTTGCCCAACATCAAGTAATTCTTCCAAAGTATTAATGGTTGTCAATCCTAATTGAGTTTGGTAGAAGGGAGCGATATTTCTCAAGAGAATACTTAATTGAACTCGTTCGGATATAGGACAAGTCAGCCGATTAAACATATTGCTCATAGTAGCCACATACATGCCCATATTCTCATTCGGACCCTGTGTACGAGTTTTGATTTCATCTAACAATTTCTCATTATAATTGCTAGGAAGGAATTGCTTTCGAAGAGCTAACACAAGATCATCCCAGGAACGGAGAGTATTCTTCCTAGATTTAAACCAAATTTTTGCTTTTCCGACAAATAAATCACCTGCAGAGGTAAACAACTGAGTTTTTGAAACATTCCTTGATTCACTCAACTCACACACTGATTCCAAAAAAGCATTCAGGGAAGATGTTGATTCCCCATCATATTTTAAGTCCCACTTATATACCGGAACAGAATATGGTTTAAAATTACCCTCACTAATAGGGCCTACAGAATTTCCTACTGAAGGTTTAGCATCTTCCTCAACTTCCTCATCAGAGCTAATCTCTGAATTACTATCCTCGGGGGAATCTTTCGAAAGAACTGTGGACGATAATACTTCGACAATATCTACACTACTTACAGCCTGCGATAGTTGTTTCACTCTCTTTAATCTCCGTTTTAAATCGGAATTGAGTTGCATTACCTCTAATAAATGTTTAGAACGTATTAACAACTCTTCATTGGAAACAGCTTTCGTACGCTTGAGCCTTTCATGTACATGCCATAACTTGGTGGAAATTTTCATATACGGAACACTACGTTCATCTTCGGCCAATGCCTTAATTAAAGATTGAATCTCTGAAAGTTTCTTTACCACCGCAGCTATATCATCTACAAACGATATACTATATTCCGGTATTGAAAAGGCTGCACCACTCTTCTCAATTTTTAACAAGTTACTGAGAGCTGTGCGCATCTTCATCACCGTCATATCGGGGTTCACGTCTATCACTCGACACTGTAATTCATATAATAATTCCTCCTTGTCAAGGCGGTTCACATTCATTCTGAAACCTTCCATTCTCAACTTCTCAAGACCAAAACAATCGAACCAAAATAATCACTGTAACAACTAATTACTTGAAACTATAATCAAAATCACCTAGAACTCTGTTAATAAACTAAAAAACTACTTAATTGAAACAATAATAAGTGAAACAATTGATAGCTGTATTTCGATGGCCCCACGTTTTAGGGTGCCACTTTTGCAACGTTAAATTCTATTAACGTTACAAGACGTTCGATGATCTTACTCACAGGGCCCGACTAACTCAACTCGTCGGTGAGTGGTCGTGGGTGAACTACAAGTTGACCAAATAATGCGATGAAAGAAGGGCGCCAACAACTACAAAGCCCGGCCCTGACTGATACTTCGATCTCCCCTTTAGTTGTTAAGAGGAGACGATACCGTCTCACAGCTATCAGATGTCTCACTTACCTTTACGAAGGCTTATTCGCATCCAAGAGAGAGGTTGAGGTTAGATCCGAAAAATAAAACTTGAACAACTCTCATAAATGAATTTAATATACTATAGTTGGATATAGTACCCCACTCTCGGATATGCAACCACTAAAATATTGTGCCCTAATAACCCTAACCTGACCGGTACGGGGCGACGCTGCCGTTGACCCTCGAGGGACTGCCTAGACTGCCGGCGTAGGCCCCCTGGACTGGGGTGGTTGGACTGGTACGGCTATCGGCGTGGGCAGCTCCGGCGTCGTCTCTGGACCCCTGGACTGGAGGCTGGTCCAACTGCGTGGACGGCTCTGGCGTCGTGGCCGACCCCTGGGCTGCTTACGTAGGTCCCTGGTCGCTGGGGCTGACCCCTGGGCTGCTTACGTAGGTCCCCGGTCGTTGTGGCTGGTCCTACTGCGAGGGCGGCTCTGGCGTCGTAGCGGGACTACGGCGTGGACGGCTCTGGGCCCCCCCTGTCGACAGATGCGAAGTCCCTCGGATGGCTCGGTTCGGATGTGCGTCGCTGCGGGACGGGTTACCGTCGGAACAGGAAACAGGAACCCCCTTTCTCTCGCTGTCGCCTGTCAGCGCGCGAAACGAACCGACGGAACACCGCGTTCACGTAACGGTACGTTACGGTTCGGTACGCAAAACCGGTTCGGGATCACAATGTTCGCGAGAGTCCCACTTTCTGTCGCTCGCACTCACGCCCGGAATCAGGAACCACTCGATATCGGAGGGCAAGAATCACTGAGATTGACAGAGAGTAAATCACTAAAATAACTAACGTTAACAAAGAGCAAGAGTAAGAACTAACGGAAAGTAAGAGCGTAAAAGACTAAGAGAATAAGAGCAACCGGTAACAGAGACTAAGAATAAGAGAGACAATAAGAGAGCGAAGACAGGGGAGCTGTCCGCTTTTATACTAATCGTTCCTTCTCTACAAAAAAAGAACCTTCTAGAAGGTATGGCCATAAACTTAACAAAATTCATTACCAATACAAATAAATGTTCCTAACTGTCAACCAATCCGAATTAAGTGAGAGAAGGAAAGACATATCTGCATGATCGAAATAAAACTACTCGTATAACTGGTTGCCTACCCTTGACTTCTAGGAATAGATAGAAATTAATCAAATTATCCCTATTTCCTGTGGTACTGTTACTATAGGGTCTCACCATGTATTCCTAAAAGTCGCCAATACTTTGTACTACATTTTAAGCCGAATCTTCCTATTGAATCTAACCTCTCATCCAAAAATGTGTTCACAGAGGATGGGAGATCACTTGAGGGCTCAACCCTTCATTATGTACTACGCAATAATCTATAATATCCCCTGTGAAGACATTCCGGGTACATTAGTTCTATTATTGGCAACTTATTACGTTTTATAATTGGAGGTTAAAATTCCTAGATTACCTGTTCCCTACTTAGTCCACACAATCCTAGTTAAGATAACTTCGTTCTTGTATAACTACCTATTCTCCCGGAGCCTTATCTGACGTTAAACTAGTTACCGCGCATAACCTCTCACGAACCAGAAATGTGTTCACAAGGGAAGGGATACGAAACTAATAACTTAGCCCTTAATGGGGCAACAATACACCCTATCCCCTGGCGACACTAGTCCTGTTACATCGGCCCTATTCCCTGGTATTGAATTACATGTGGCCTGTTAGAGGTTATGATTTACATTTACCTTTATTACCTGACTCCTGTTGGCCTTAGGGGCAAACGAGCTATGTCAACAGGTCAGTTTGGCTCCCGGGGACGTGAATTACGTAAAATGTGTGAATATAAAGTTAAGTAGAGTTACTAAGTAAAGGGCTAAGTTGGTTGCATATCCAGGGATCTTAAATAATTTCCAATTAACTGGCTAAGGTTGTCGATTCAGGCCGCCTCTCAAAAAAATAACGTTACACCATTCAGGAAAGTAGTAACAGTTTTAAAAAGTTTTTCAACAAAACGCACTAGTTCAATCCGTTGATGGAAGTTCGGTTGAAATTCCTGCCTACCATTTTAACTCGAATGTTAACTCGGAAAGGATCGAAAGACCGACATTATTCGTTAAACCCTATTACTTATTTTCGCTACGATCTGTTCGGCGTCTCGCCTAAAATCTTCTGGGGTTGATTCCTCGGAATCAGCACGACGCAACACTTTTGTGTTTGATTTGTTGCCTCGCATCCGTAATGGGCCATTAATTCCCTCTCGGATCCTCTTCCTTCTTTTCTCCTCGCCGCTCTTCGTGCGCGCCGGAAGAAATAAAATAAATACCAGTGGTGGAAACTTCATCTCACATCCTCCCACGGGCATCGCTAATGAGCAAACATCCATTAATTAATTCCATACTAATTAAATATCGCAAAGTTCGCCCGGCTGTGGGAACTTCCCAACAACTCAATCAGATCGCGATGCACACACAATGGATCCGAAATCGAAGAGAATGAGGGAGAGAGTTGACAACTAACTGTAATTCAATATTGGTAGTGTTGGATTCGATATCGGTGTACGGGTATATCTGATACGCAGGGTGTGAGAAGATCCTAGACCCAGAAAGTTACAGGGTATTTGATCATTATGATTCTGTGAGTAAATGTACCGGAAATTTGATTATTACTCCAGGAGTATTTCACTAATGCATGACTATTTGATAGAGTACGTCAGAAGTATTCTTACAGGGCTATTTTGGTGTCGGTATAAATTGTAAATCTAATTGTTGGAGTATGTATGGACGTGTGCAAGGATAACTAACTTTAATCTCGAGATGTAGTGGATGTTTCTTTAATTACAGAACCAGGCTTGCCGTATGTAAAACTGAAGTTTACATATTATTTGATCCAATGATGCCTACAGTAACTTTCAGAGCGGCAGACAGGAACACTAAAATTTTTTTCGTAACTACGCCCTAATCACTTACAACATTTTTGTTTGTTCTAAAAGTGTTTTTGACTTTTCAGTGCATTTACAAGACAAGTTGTCAATTAAAAAAATATACAAATAGTACAAATACTGAAAGGATAAAAAATATTAAGTGTGCAATAATAGAGATGGAGGAAAATAATCTAAATATTTTTTTGTGTAACCTAAATTAAGTAGTATAAAAGAAACTATGGAACTTCATCTTCTTCGTGGTAACAGAGTTATGCGAGAAAAGGTGCAGCAATCTTAAACATCCTTCTAGACAGTGTTGCGACAGGACGTAAGGGACCATAAACTCTGACGAAATAGACAGTACTTGATTTAAAATCATTCACAATAAACAAATAGATAAATTTCATGATTTTTCATGTCTGTGTATGTCGAATTTAATACTGATTAGGCATTTTCTCGGCAATAAATTAATCGCAAACAGAAGAGTCGAGAAAGTCAGTCTTGATCAGCCCCGTTAACATAGTACTGCCCTATCGACCAGTTGAATAAAAAATTGCCCAGAAGTCTTTTTGTAATCCCATCCCATTCTCATTCATTTGTGTTTCGTCTCACTGTACAAATTGTAAAATCCCCATTGTGTTCACACTCTCTATCCTCTAGGTGTTGGCTACTTAAATGTTACAGTCAGGTAATGTCCCCTGTAAAACATTTGCAACATTAAGTGTCCCTCAAGCCCTACGAGTGACAGTATTACCTACTAAATTACTAAATAGTGTTTCATCAATGTATGAGAAAATTTTTCTTTTTCTTTCTCTCTTGTCATATTAGCGATTTGTCGAGTTTCCAAACAGAATTTGAGAAGAAACCTGAGCGACCAAGAAAGTATGAGCTCGTACAGTATATATGTGTGTGATAATCGTTGACTGTTGTTGAAATTTTCTCGTGGTGTTTGAAATATATGTATTTAACTTTATGTTCATTATACTGTCATATAGTGGCTTACACTTAAAACAATCAAGCTTCAACTGCTGGAGAAGGACAGAAGTTTAAAAAAATGTGAAACCAAAAAGTTATGTGCTACATGATGCGAGAAAGGATCCGAATTAATTCAACGTAATCTGAAGAAGCGGTTTAAAATCTGTTTGCGTTGAGTCCTGTTTATTGATCATTTAATGTGTGAAAATATATTTGGGTGACTCCCTGAAAATCAATTTGTATATTGACAGTGTTCTTGCTAAAATTAAATCGACCACATTCTAAAAACGTCCTTTTTACCAAATTAATTCAGGTTTTAAAATTTTAACATAGTTAAATATTTCTCCAGTTTCTGTAGGATGTTCTGATGAAACAGGCAGGAGTGATGTTTAGAGGTGCTGAGAGTTGTGTTGTTCTCTTTTCGAAAACGTCGAAATATGGAAGCTTTACATATTATGTGATGTCTATTCAAATTTGAACTGGATTGTATGGTGGAGTTTTGTAGTGGATTAACATAGAGTGGCCTCTTAAAAATTCTAGTCTTCTGCTGTTGGTGCGAGTAGTAAAAAAGCAATGATATTTATCTAATGATGGTGTGAATTTCTTTATTTGTATTACTGATTTAGGATATTTTCAATAAATTTGTTATTTGTCTAAGTGATTTCAAATAGTGAAAATTTTGTATCATCTCCTATTATATTCCTGAGAATAGACACATTTTCATGGTCAGAATTTGTTAAAATTTATTCAGTAGTGTCTTGAATAACAATCGGTGTTCTATTATTTCCTATAAAAAGTTTGAATAATATCGCCTAGTTGCATTTTCTATGATTGATTGAAACAATTCAAGACAACTGATATATGAAAAAATTAATTTGTTATCAGAAACAAGAATTGTGTCCGGATTGCCATAAAATATTTTACGCCGGCTTTGATGACCTCTACAGAGGTGTTCTTTAACCAAAGACCAAAGACTTTACAATGACTTTAACCTTAACCAAGGAGGGTTTTTTAATATAGTTAATTTTTTACACTCTTTGTATGTGACTAGGTATTAATTTGTCAAATTTTTAATGTTACTATTGTCATGAATAATGCGTCATGAGCCAAGCACTCTGGCAAAATAGGCCACATATCTAGCACCTACAGCTATTAACGATAAACAGGTAGAGGAATTTCTTGATTGCCCATGTCTGCCTAAATAAGTGGTTTAAGTTAGATGCCCCAAAAGTTTAACAACTCTTTTAACAATCGCTACAAAAATGAATTAACCTCTACATACCGCGTGATCTCACATTTTGTTGGTTTCTTAGTCTTTATCACAAATTCTTTTGAGAAACTCGACACAGGTTTTATCATCACTGTGACAAGGACAAGTCACAAAAGCAACATAGCGATATATCCCTACATAGCGATAAAACACCATTTGACACATTAAACGATGAGAGTTGCTACACTTCTTCCCCCATAACTGTATCCCAAAGGAGAAGAGGCACCATTGTAGAATACACTTCCGACTTCACAAATAAAAAGCAAGAATAAACATTGAACCACCAATTAAAAATCAATTTAATTTTTATTTTATTACTATTACTTTCCTTCATTTTTATCATTACTTACTTCAATGTTTTTTACCTTCTTCTCTGTAATATATATTTCTTGCTTGGCTTTTATTTTTCAGTGAAGCACTGGTCCTAAAATAGCTTTTTGTATGGAGCGAAACGCTTACAAACAAATCCGAAAAATAAAATAAATCGCAAATTACGTGGAAGTATTTATGAAAAAATTGTTGATGGAATCAGTCAAACATATCACAGGTTGCTATGTAATCAGATTTGTAAGAACTGTCTTTAAAGTAAAAATTACTGTTACTTCTCAAGATATAAATCGAAGGTAGGATTCATGAATTTTTTACACTGCCACATCAAATTTCCCTTTAGAAGCTCACAACGTAATATTTTATTTCTAGTATTTATAAAAATAGAGTGCTCTCAAAATTATTAAAACACATCGAGTAAACGATCTAATTTGTCGTGAAAACTAAATACAGGTTTTACGAGCTTTCCCTACATAAAATTTAAAGCTACATAATAATATAAATCAATAATGACAAAAGCTACTAAAATTAAATCGAATGGAAAATACACTTAAGCACAATAAATACAATTTTTATGAACTGTAGCACCACAAAATCATTCCAATCAGTGACTATATCTCAATACCAATTGTTATTGAGTGGTGTTTCATTTAAATGTTATTTACTGTTACTGCTGTTAGTTCGACTGAAGAAATGAATTAATTTATATTTTGAATATTTGTAGCAAAGTTCAATGAGAGACGGCCAAAAAACTTGCAATGATCAAAAAAGTATATTGACACTTTTTAACGGTTTCTAGAAGAATATTGTAAACAGATGACAGTCGATACATTAGACTAACGACATCGATAGATGATATTATGATTTATTCAATACTTCCCCTCGATGAGTTGTCTTAGGGAATTAAACTGCCACCTTCTGCAGGCCCAAAAGAGAGACACAATGTTCATGGTTTAATTTTGTGAGCGCCTTGGTGAGGACATCGGCCGGCATTTCTTTGGACGCTATGTGTCCCAGCTTAACTGCTCCGCAACCGACGACCTCTCGAATAAAGTGATGGCGAACAGCGATATGCTTGGTTCGCGCGTGGAAGACTGGATTTGAGGCGAGTTTCTCAGCTCCGACGTTGTCGTTCCACAGCTTCACAGAACTCACGGAAACGCCAAGTTCACGTAGTAGACATCAAATGTACAAGGCTTCCTTTGTAGCCTCACCGAGGGCCATGTACTCGGCCTCAGTGGATGATAGGGCTACGGTCCTTTGTTTTCTTGAGTCCCACGAGATGCACCCGCTGCCCATCTTGAAAGCGTACCCAGTGAAAGATCTTCGATCGTCAATGAATCCAGCCCAATCTGTATCCACAAATCCTTCGAGATCTCCGTCCTTGCTCTTGAAAGTGATTCCCACATCTGCGGTGTCCTTCAAGTAGCGTAGAACCCTTTTCGCTGCACTCCAATGAACCTTACCGAAGCAGTCGTTGAATTGCCCCAATACGCTGGCAGCGTGAGCCTCATCGTGACGAGTAGCTACAGCCTGATAGAGTAGACAACCTACCAGCTCGCGGTACGGTGATTTTGGTCCATCTTTCGAGTTCCAAGGTTCGATCTTCATCAGTTTTGTCCCAACGTCGAGGGGGGTTGAGACAGTTCTGCAGTCTTTCATACTGAAACGATCCAACAGCTCATTCACGTACGTACGTTGGCAAATCTTGATACCGTCGTTGCTGACCTTGAAGTCCATCCCGAGGCATCTCTTCAATTCACCGATATTCTTGACGTCAAAATGTTTTGTCAGTTGCGTTCCAAAAGAAATTGCTTTGTTTGGATTACGTGACATGACGAGGATGTCATCCACGTAAACGATGATCATAGTAAAGTTTACGTCACTTCCCATGATGTACAGGCACGGATCACCTTTTGTAGGACGAGCACCCATGACGCGAAGGGTCTTATCCAGTCGAGTGTGCCATGCGCGACCAGCTTGCTTGAGGCCATACAGTGCCTTCTTCATCCTGCTCACCTTGTCACCAGTTTTATCTGCTGCAGCATAGCTTTGGCATCTGCTTCTACGGCTGGGCTGTACTTTGTTGGCACTCCTTCCTGGACGACATAGCGAAGAACCTTTTTAAATAAGTCCGGAGTTTTCATATAAACCTCCTCCTCAAGCTGTCCGTTCAGGTAGGCAGTCGTGATGTCGTATTATTTAATGGACATCCTGTACTTGGTAGCTACAGCCAGCGCCAGTCGAACGGTGCTCAGCCTTGCCACAGGAGCAAAAGTTTCGTGGAAATCTACGCCTGGCCTCTGAGAGAATCCTCTGGCGACGATCATTGCCTTCCGTTTTTCCAGAACTCCATCAGTACCGTATTTGTTCCAAAGGACAAAACGGCTCCCGACGGTGCTTCTATCTTGAGGACGATCTACCAGGTCCCAGGTTTCATTCTTGAGAATTGAACAAACTTCGTCGGCCATAGCTTTCATCCATTCGGAAGATTCGTCACTAGATATGGCTTCATCCAAGTTCACCTCGGTCAGGTAAGCGAGATCAGTCATGTCTTCTCGAGTCACCATGTAATGTTGCTTCCGAGGTCTACCTGGTCGTCCAGTACGCAGAATTTTTGGTCTGCATGGACCACGCTTCGTGATCGGTCCGGGTCGATCCTCGATACCACCTTCAGCTGGCTCGAGAACTGCAGCGTCCACCTCGGGTAGTAGTTCAGCGAGGTTTTCCAAGTCAACAGCATCCAGGAAATTTTCCTCGTCGGAGATCATCTCTTCTTCTTGATTCATCTGGACGGTCGGAGGAATGTTCTCAGCTATCTGTTCAACCTCTCGTTCTCGAACTACCTCTCGAACCAACGGTACTTCGACGACTTGTTTATCTCTTGACTCGTCCTTGCCCGTCGATTCTGATTCTTCTACCCAAAATTGACCTTGGTCGCCGCTTGGTTTGCTTGCCATGTTGTTGAGGAACTTTACATCTCTTGATATGCAGACCTTCCCCTCACTTGGAATCCAAATTCTGAAACCTTTCGACTCTTCACTGTACCCGACAAAAGTACGATTTCGACGTTCTGCCGTTCCATTTTGTTGAGGCGTGTACGGCACGGTTAAACGCCGCTTGATACCGTGCTTGCTCAGGAAATCGCAAAACTCCTGATTCACGTATTCTGTGCCGTTGTCGGATTGAAGGAACTTCACCTTCCTTCCGTGCTGAGTCTCTAATAAACTTCTTATCTTCTGGAATTCTTTGAAGACCTCGTTCTTGTGCGCCAGGAACCTAACTTCGCACCAACCGGAACAGTCATCAATGAAAGTTACGAAGTACTTGCTCCTACCGTTCTTCGAAGTTACTCGCATCTTGCCGCAGACGTCTGAATGGATTATATCTCCACGGCTGGTTTCTCTAGTTGGCGTCGATGGAAATGGCTTTCGAGTCATCTTCCCCTCAAGACATACACTACAGTTGAGTTTGAATTGTGGATTCTTGATCTTGACACCGTTGATAGCACCCGACTTCGCAACGTCGCGTAGATACTGCTCGTTCAGATGCCCCAGACGAATGTGCCAGTATTCCAACGAGTTCTCTTCAGGTGGCTTCTTGGGAGATTCGACCATGTCGACAATCTTGCACTAATCGATGTTAGCTCACTTCAAGTAGTAGAGTCCATTGACACTACGCTCAGCCGCCATCACCACGTTTCCATCTGCGTCAACAGCCTCAGCTTTCTCTTTACTGAAGACAACAGTGTAACCTTTATCCGTGATCCTTCCAACAGAAATAAGATTCGAGCGAAGATCTGGAACGTACAAGGTGTTCGTGAAATGTATAAAAGTCTCACGTCCTTTGATATCGCATTTTGCTGTAGCGACACCACGACCCTGTACACTTATGCGTGCACCACTGCTAGCCAGGTTCAAACCTCCTCGCTGAGTAGCGTCCACTTCGGTGAATGCTTCTTTCTCGCACGACATGTGTGACGTACATCCATTGTCCACGCACCACGAATCCGAACCGCTGTATTCACCAACACGATAAGCGTCGTTTCCAATAATCTTCGCCTTATATTCTTTCTTGATCAATACCGCTCTTATATGGATTTTCCATGTCTCATAGTTGTCCTTCGTCAACTGCTCGAAACGTCCAGTGACCGAATTCATCTTGAATTAACGCGTCCAACTGACACACACTTTTCCGACTCGGATTTTCACCGCAAGCCGCGAAACTATATCTTCTCTGGCCCTGGGCCCATAACCTGTAGCAAAGTTCAATGAGAGACGGCCAAAAAACTTGCAATGATCAAAAAAGTATATTGACACTTTTTAACGGTTTCTAGAAGAATATTGTAAACAGATGACAGTCGATACATAAGACTAACGATATCGATACATGATATTATGATTTATTCAATAATATTCAATTTTCATGAATATTATTAATTGCTATGATTGTTATCATTCACACTGAATAATTCAGGATTTCTTTTAATGCATCAATTAAGTCAAATTATATCAAAAGCAGTTAAGTAAGGAACATTTCCGTTGAAAGAGTGCTTTTAAATTATAAAATTAATCTGAAGTCGTTCTATATGGATACGTTTTGCTGTAGTAACTGCATGAAAGTCACAATAAATTTTTGTCAATACTACACAAAATTGTCACATGGAATTTATCTCTGAAAAGAGTTGTATTGAAAATTGATATGACAATTATTTACCTGCAACGTGAACGTTGCAGTCGTGAACGGCTCGAACAATTTTTTTAATTGGTTATTTGGAAAAAACTATTTACTTTGTTCTTTGCGATAGAACATAATACAAATCAACAAGCACCGACAAACTCTAATAAATGAAAGCGCAAAATTGATCAGCCCTAACATTATTACTACAAGCAGTTGAGGTTGTTCCAGACTTTTGGACACACTCTTACCATCCAGTCATCACTAAATCACACGCACCTTATCCGACCCGACTACTCACACGCCCTTCATATTCCTCACATGAAATACCAAACAGAATCAAATTTCTTACAAGTTGAGAACACATCTTCAACTTCCGAGTTCCCGTTACAAGTAATTTGTCTCCGGATGTGTTAAAATTCCAAAAATATTCAACGTTAAAAAGCGATTCCGTCTGCGCCATTATCGCCCCCGCAGTTTACTTAGACTAATGACGGGACCCGTAAATATTAATGAGACGAAGACTTATGGTCGCCTTCTTGGTCTCGAAGTTTCATGTGTATTAAAGTTGAAGAGTTATAAGCCACACGACTCGACGGCATTATGTTTCATCCGGAATAAATAGGACGAAGTTTCGTGAAGAAATTTAGAAAGTCGGTTTTGTATATACATACATATGTATACGTAAGAATGAGAGAGGGGGTGTGAAGACAACAATGGGGGCGGCGAGAAATGCCAACGCGTCTAAATAAAGGGGATGAAGGCAGGGAAGCGCCCCCCAGGGTCAAGGAGATAGAAAGAAGTTCGATATAGTCGGACAAAAAAGTGTCATGACAGGTCTTTGATTAAAATTCAAAGTAACCTTTTTATACTGAACTTTATTTGACAAGGTAAGTGCTAAAGAAACATTCCGTGTTTCGTTGAAAGTCGTGTTATTTATCATCAATTTTGTTTCGTTCTATAAAATTCTACATTTACTAATATCCCTACCAATTTAACTTTTTCAGGGCCTATCAAATCAATTTGCCTGTTTTTAATAAATTTCTAGTAATTCTTATCCACCCATAAAGACTTATGTAGAATTTTTTCAAGTCTAAATCCTACGGCTTCTAAGAATATTTAAAAGGCAAACTAGTAGTTGTTCACCTTATCGACCAAATTTTAAAATTCAGGGTATTTATTTGGTGTATTTACATTTTATGCTTCTGTTATAAAGTAAAAAAGAGGAGAAAGAGAGAGAGAGAGAAGAATTTAGTCACAACACATACGGTGTGATATTCGCACAGGTCCCAAATTTAAAGTACATAGTGCACAAGTTCAAATAACTGCTACATTCTGGAAACATTTGTGTGTTGGCGCCGTATAAAATGCTCGTTTGCCGAAACTTTAAGACCGGTAAGGGATGAGTTATTACAAGAGGTTAACATTCATTAAAATCCTCAAGGGCCATTACAGGTACAATAATCGTGCCTTTGTCGCTTACCAAAACATACACAATTAGAAAGGTCTAATTTTCGCACACTTCATAATGACTTTGTATATTACACACTCGTGAGTTTTCAGAACGGTACTTATGGAGCACTCTGTGTTGTAATGTGAAATGGGCAGGCTGGACTTTTTTGCGTGTTAAGTAGTAAATAGAAAATAATTTATTTACGACGAACAATATCATTATTAATTCAATTATACCACACATCATGAGTTACAAGGGAGAGCATTACTTACATCTAAATGAAGAGATGCTAAACCAGTTGGATCCATACAAGGTCGTCAAACAATATACACTAATGCCCGATATTATAATATCCAAGAAATTCTCAGTTTAAACAGCAATTTTAAATATCATTTTACTAGAGTTTAAAGTTTAGTTATAAGTAATAGGAAAGTTCAACTAGAAATATAATAGGACTAGATAACAAATATGAAAATGATCCCACAAAAACTGTGGTAATGGAAAGATCTCGAATAAATAATACCCTAATAACAGCGATAAGGCAACTTTACGACCAACCAACCTCCAAGGTTAAGCTGAAGTGTGAATTATCGGACAGCTTTCCAGTTACCAAAGGTCTGAGACAGGGCTGCTGCTTGTCCCCCACCTTATTTAAGATATACCTCAATGAAGTCATAAGAAAATGGAGAAAAGAGCATGCAGCGGAATGGGCATACCCATAAATGATAGTACAACCATATATACTTTACATTTCGCCGATGATCAAGTGGTCGTCGCACAAGATAAAGAGGACTTGGAATTCATGACAAGAAGACCGTTTAAAGAATATGAGGAATGGGGACTCTCGGTAAATCGATCAAAAACCAAATACATGTGCATTGGAAACGACAGAAATGATCTACACCCAGAAGAAGACGAAACAGTATGAGCGTGCACGGAATACCTGTACCTAGGAACAAAGATTGCCTAGGACCATAGGATGCCTAAACTCCATCCTATGGTCAAAGTGCATCTCCCGAGAACGAAAACGCCTCCCATACAACTCCATATTTGAAAGTATAGTTCTCTATGACTGTGAAACTTGGCAACTTACGGCAAATTTAGAGCGACGGCTGCTTTCCCTAGACATGGACTTCTGACGTAGAACAGCAGGAAAATCAAGAATTGAAAGAGTAACGAACGAGAGAATTAGAGAAATTATGAACGCCCAAACAAATATAATAGAAGAAATCCAACGAAGACAGTCGGTGTGGTACGGACACGTTGAACGGATGGATGACACACGAATCTCCAAGCAAATCCTCAAATGGACACCAACAGAAAGAAGAAAAAGAGAAGACCTAAGGCGACATGGATGGGAGGAATACGAAAGGCCATATCGGAACGTAACCTTCAACCAGGGGATTGGGACGACAGAAGAGAATGGAAGCGAAGAACCGGAAGGCGCAGGACGCTATAGGATCGGACATATATGTATATCCCACGTTGTTCAACAATAATGTAGTAGTTGCTGGCAATGTTCCAACTAATTATGTACCAATTATTCAAATGTTAAACCATAAGTATTGCACTGAGCTGCCAGCTGCAGCCATTTCAGGAGATAATCAGCTTGAATATACTGACGAAGAAAATTTGGGAAGGAGCAGTGTAGATGTTGGAGAAAAGTGCAACAAATACTAGTTAACTCTTAGTCATAAATAATAATTTTCATATCAGTTTTAAGAAAAACTTTGTACTGAATCATTGATTTACTTTTAAAAAACACTCATTGATCTGCGTGGATTCCAGCAATATAGAGAGGATCCAATTCAACTTTTGAATAAAATGTCTTTGTCAGAGATGGAAAATGGACATGAGTAAAAGAAGAAGAAACTGATTTTAAACATCCCAGTTTCACAAGTAGTTATTGAGCAACCAAAATTAAAAGTAATGAGATTAAAAAGATTAACTTCAGTAAACTAAAACATTTCTAAGTGTTTTTAAGTTTATATATTTAAAGATTTGGAGATGTTCAGGTGGTAATAAATATAGATTTAAGTAGTATGGGTAAATTTTGTTTTCTATTTCTTTGTGTTAATAACTGATATATTACATACGCATAACTTTGCTTATTATTACAATAAATGAATGATATAAAATAAAACAAATTATTATTATTATTGTTTTTGGGAATTTTACTTTCATACTTCGTAATTCACCATTAACTACACTGTGCCTTTGTCCGTTTCAATAACACCAAATGAATTTTTGGTCTTCTGGCGTCGCAGTAGTTTGCAATCAGTATTCATTGAATACTTCAACTAAATACACGGATGGCTCTTCTATTATACTAAAACTGTTTTAAACAGTTCAAAATTTCTTCTTTAGATCAATGTTATTTGGATTGACAAATAGGGTTGAAGGTTAAGGTTAAGGTAAGTTTAAGGGTTGAATGTCAATAGATATCTCACTTTCTAACTATTATGCGACATACGAAAATGTTAAAAGAAATCGTTCATAACATATGGTGTATCACAAGGAGTTACATCGGAGATGTTGTGTCCCACTCTGCTAGCACTCACTGTAATAAACTAACGAATTACAATGGAATATCAAATATATTTCCTTCACAACAAATTTGGTGGTATCTAATAAAGTAGAGCACTCAACTGGAGAAGGAGTTTTCTTTTTAAATTTTTATACAAACCTGTATCTCTTTACGGAACTTAACATAACTTTCATTTACGTTTTTTATTTCTTGATCTTAACATTTAATTACTATATTGCCGGTTGGTATGCAATAAATACATACTACTGTTACTACTAATCCTACGCGCATAGTTTCGAAATATAATAAAAATCACTTGCCATTAAGTAGACATGTGACATGGACATATATTAAAAAGAGAATTATTTTCGACAAAATTTAACCTTGCTTCTCTTGCTCAGAACTGAACCATTATAATGAGATACATATTTACAACATATATACATATTTTAATTTGTTTGTTTTCCACATCATCCATTTCACCTCTTTTTCCTAATTAGTGAGACACGAGACGAGACGAGACGAGAAACGCCATGGTCTCGTCTCGTCTCGATCTGGTACAGGTCTCGTCTGCTCTCGTCTCGTGTCTCGAAATGTCTCGAATTAAATAGACGTACATAGATGGTACTTTTATAAATGTATATCTACATTTTTGATAACATTTACTGATTTTCTTGAAATACATATACAGGTGTGGTAAAGTTGAATGTACTGTAGTATTTTATTGATGTTATGTTTTGATAAAGAATAAGTATTTCATTTTTAGAAAATATTGAATTTAAGAAATTAGATTATAGAGAATAGGTACAAAATCGAAAATAAACATCATTAATAAATAGACTTAGCATACGAACTATAAAACAAAGTTATTAAATAAACTTATGAAATAAACTATATATCTTTATAAGGACAAATAAGAAATTAATATCGTCTGTGAAATTGGTATTATTTGATGAAATTATCAAATTTTAAAAGTAAAACTACTTACCATAACTATTTTAGAAAAATGTGCTGTTAATGGTATACTTACCTACCTTTCATTTTACAAACGAAAGAAAATTCTTAAATTGCAATTTCTTAAAAAAATTCGAGACTTCGAGACTTTTCGAGACGAGACGAAACTAAGACCGAAGGTTGTCCAGTGTCTCGAAGGTGGCCATGGTAGTTAAACCAAAAGAAAACACCAAGTCTTCACCTCCAATTTATCAATTTATAAATTTATTAAATTATTTATTTTATTTTATTTTATTAATTTTATTTTTAATTTATTTAAAAAATAAATTAAAAATATTTACCAATTTATAAATTGGTGGTGAAGACTTGTGTTTTCTTTTGGTTTGAGTCTAACACTATCTTAGTGGTAGTCGATTTATATATCTCACCACTCTCCAGCACAAATAAGCATGTTTAAATAAAACAGATTAATAAAAATTAAATAAAAACCCGTAAAATCCGTTACACCAGAGATTAATCGACCGAAATGCAACGGTAAAAATTTAAACTAAAAATGACGTATTCACTGAAGAATACGGACTAATCAGTAGTAATGAAACGCGCCTTTTCGAAGTTTTGCTAAAACTTGTTTTGGTAAAATCATGCAATTAAGTCAGGAGGAAAAATTGATTTTTCTATATTAAACATCGATACCTATGTTTCACCCTCACACGTTTGTTTATTAAAATTGACAAACTAGGCACAATTGGACCACCGATCAGAGCAACACAAAACAACCGACTCAAGTAAATAAATCGGTTAAATAAACATTCAGGATCCAACATCGATATTCTCACTTGTCTTAATCGTAGCTCTGGTTTAGATGTCTAACTTCCTTATCGCCACCTATTCCTACCTATTACTTTGTGTCTCTCATGATGGGTTCAATCTCTCCCCCTCTCTCTCGCCCCTCCTCTCTAATTAAGGTTATTAGTGTTGGGTTACTTACCGCCCCCTTCTAAACCACTTTCTTAGTAGGTTAGATGAACGTCGTGTTTTTTCAACTTATTTTATCTACCCCTCATTTTCATCTACTAACCTCCAAATCGAGCACCCCTCAGGATGCGTCAGGATCCGAGACGTGACAGTATTGAACCGTTCAACCATATTAGTAACAGGTGAATAGCGGTATTAAATATTACTCAATAATTTGGTATTAAGCATTTCCAAATTGATCCTCAACAACGTTAATTTTATTTTCTTGACTTGTATACAGTTCCTGAACATATTATTGGTAATAGAGTAAACAAATAAAGCAACCTGTAGATTTCTTCTGACGTTCAGGCACTGTGCAGGAAGATTCACGTTTCTCCTCAAATCTCTATACCTCTGATCTAAGTTTACTGTAAATTGTTTAACGCAAACAGTTAAAGTTTATTAAATACATTTCGTAATATACATGTATGTTGATTCGAAGGACAAAGATTTCAGCAACATTTTAATCCTCGCCTAACTTTTTTGAACGTAACAATTACAGTTAAAAGTTTAATTTGCCAAGTTACATTTCTTTTATGTTCTTTCTCTGCCCACGCGCCCTGTATAAGGCTCCTCTTCCCCTCGTCTGAATTTCTCTCCCTATAAAAAGCCGAAACCACCCGAAACTAATCATTCTCTCATCATCTGTTCTCCCTTCTGCGAAATCCTCCGCTAATTAAAAAACGCTAATGAATCCCAACAACCGCCCAGGCAGAGAACGATCATATTTTAATCGATCAATTTTTCCGTACGGACGTAACCGCCCCCTCCCCATCCCCCTTCCCCACCGTCGCGTCGGACATTTCGTTAATTGATACCCCAAATATCTTGGAATTACAGGGGGTAAAGTTAGCGGTAATCTGATTACTAGGTCAGAGCAATCGGGTGTGCTCGATTAATCGGAAACTTCTAACCACCCCCCGAGACCGACCGACTACCCACCCTACCACCCCGACAGGACCCCCGGCTACAAATAAATGACAATCGTAGTCGGCCTTATACAGAGCTAACACTTCATGTTAATCGAGGGTGAATTCGTTGGAATTTAGACAATGCTAATTGCGTTTGCTCGGTGAGAGGGGCAGGGGTTCCTACCCCTGCCCCCTGGATCAAGATGTTGGGGGGAGGGGGGTTGTGAGAAATTATCGTAAGGCTATCGATGAATACAGTTTCGGAAAGTAGTAACTTGCGGTAAAAATAGTACAAGAAGGATACAAAGGAATGATTTAAAAACAATGCCTCCCCTTTTTTGCTAAGTGTGAGAGGGAACCGTTACTTTTGAAACTTGAAAAATGTTTTCATATTGTCAAAATCTATACGCTATGTAATTAATTTCAACAATAAAGTTATCGCTAATCGATTCCCTTCAAAATAAATGTTAATTTTTAAACAAATTTACCACACATTTCTAAAACTGAACTTTTTTAAATAAAAAAAAATAAATGAGAAAATAAAGTAATAAACGAAGTAATGACGTTGCTGGCAACATTTTCTTGAACAACAAATGACAAATTTTAAATTTTCGGTGAAATTGGGTAGGGTAATAGTAAATAAAGCACTAAATTACACAGGCCAACAAAAAAAATGTTTTTCGATTCCACTGACCAAACCATAAAGACTTTATGTTGTTGGGGTCGCTGAGTCCGAATCCGGGATCCATTGTCAGGTAAGGTTTTTTTTAGAGGTCATTTTAGGAGTGTGTATAATCCAAAAATCCTAAATAACAAAGGGCACGTTCCAACCATACGTTATATGGGTTTTCGGGGTCGCTGAGTCAGAATCCGGGGTCCATTTAGCTTCATCACGTAAGGTTTTTTAGAGGTCATTTTAGGAGTGTTTGTAATCCGAAGATCCTAAATGGCGAAGAGCACGTTCCAACCATACGTTATTAGGTTTTTGGGGTCGCTGAATTTGAAACTGGGGTTTGCTTTGCTCCCTCACTTAAGGTTTTTTTGTAGGGGTCATTTTAAGGGGTTTATAGTAGAAAAATTCTAAATGGCGAAGAGCACGTTCCAATCATACGTTATATAGGTTTTTGGGGTTGCTGAATTCAAATCTAAAGTTTGTTGGACTGTTCCCTACGGCTGAAGATCATTTAAAGTTGATTATAGGTGATTTTATGTCAAAAGTGTGTATAAATAAATGTAAATTACACATGAGTTTATCTGTTTCTTCAATATAGTCTTTTTTGTCCATAACCGTCCTATTTATTTAAAAATAACATTTGTATATGAACTTTTGCGGCTCAAATTTATTTAAATGAAATAAATAAATCATTCTACAAAAATGAATATAAATGAAAATAAAATGAATATGAATAATTTAATAAACACCAGCTTGTGGAAAAAAGGTGCTTCTCAAAATTACTTCATGTAAAACTTGCCATAAAATCACCTAATATCACCTTTAAATGATCTTCAGCCTTAGGGTACAGTCCAACAAACTTTAGATCTGAATTCAGCAACCACGAAAACCTATATAAAGTATGTTTGGAACGTGCTCTTCGCCATTTAGAATTTTTTGACTATAAACCTTCCTAAAATGAATTTAAATGACTTCTAAAAAACCTTACGTGATGGACCTAATCGGCCCCCAGATTCAGACTCAGAGACCCCGAAAACCTGTATTACGTATGGTTGGAACGTGCTCTTCGTCATTTAGGATTTTTGGATTACACACCCCCCTAAAATGACCTTCAAAAAGACCTTACCTGACAGAGCCAAATGGACCCCGGATTCGGACTCAGCGAGCCCAAAAACATAGATTCTATATGGTTTGGTCAGTGTAATCGATTATATTTTTATTTTTGTGGGCCTGTGTTATTATACATTATAATGTAGGGGAGCCCAAAAGGGGATTTTTGGATTTACTCGAGCGCGTCAGATTCATATAAGGGAGGATACCTTATATATTGATAAGTACCTCCAGCCAGTATGAGCCCTTAATATGGGGGGTTCGCCGAGGGGAACCCGTCAGATTATTAAAATAAAAATCGATAATCTGAAATACTCGAGCGCGTCAGATTAAGATAAGGGGGGGTTAATTACTAAGTAACAAGTGTCCATTTTGCTATTCTGACGATTTGAGCGTAACCTAAGGGAGTGAGAGGGTAACAAAGTTGCAAAATGAAAACGATGTGTGGATTTACTCGAGCGCGGTCGTTTTCTTTTTTATTCTAGAGGTAATTATACATGAATAACCGAAAAAATATAATCTGACGATTTCCGCAAACCGAAAGTATTAATTCGAACATCAAAATCATTAATTAAGAGCGTGCAGCTATGCTAAAACATGTATTTCCCACTCCATGCCTCTATGTCCTTTCGCTTTTCTTCTATTTCTGTCCGTCTCGCACCCAGAGTCGGATTAAACTTACTATAATCTAATCTACCAATTCTAATAGGTCTCCGCGACGCTCGAGTAAATCCACATTTAGCATCATGGGCTCAACTACTATAATAGAAAAACCTCAGTTATTGAAATAATTTAATTGTTAAAATCGTTTCATCTATTGAAAACTGAATTGTTGCAATATTAAAAATTTTCTAATGAAATTCTTGAAGGCCATGCATCGTTCTAATAAAATATTGTATCAGATGTAGACTTAGGTGAGGAATCTCCTTAATTTAATTTGTTTTAAATATATTGCTCTAAACTGTAACTACAAGTATTACTAAACTGTATTTCTAACTACTTTATCAGTTTAAAGAATCATTACGGCTCAGTTTGTTAACTTTAATGACCTTAACGCCATTTGAAACAGGTAATTTTAAACTTTATATCATGAACATATTCATGGGATAAACGATTAACAAGGATAGTAAACTAATATCAACTAACAATTATCAGTTAACAATTTAACAAACTAATTGAATAACAATCCGAGTTACAAGCTTCTGAACTCCTAATTTGCAAGATAAACGTGAGGTGATAATTGTTCGATAAATTTTAGAATTATAAATTGTATTTAGAAATATGCAATTTAAAAAAACAGCCGAAACCACTTAAATGTGTTTAAAATTCTTAGTAAATAACTTAGTTTATTGTTAATTATTTGTCAAATTTCACAACTCGTAGCTCAAGCTCTAAAAGTATTTTATAACATATACTCTAATATACACGAGGTCTACCAAAATTTAAAAAGAAAAACAGTATTCCCACTTAGATAATTGGAAACGGAAATACCTTCCCTACTCTTCCCTTAAATTCACATCTGATGTTATATTTTATTAGAAAAATTTAAAAAAATCTAATTTGGAAATTTATAATTTTGTAACAATTTTCGACTAAATGACAATACCATTTAGGTTTGTGATAAATAGGCAACTTATAGTACTCGTCAGCACTTTTGAAATCCGTTCTAAAAATTCTAGATTCACCCAAACACCAACATTCAATCTGTCAAAAACTGTAATTCATGTATAAATTTATTATTACACTGCCATAATTTTCTGAAAATTAAAAACAATTTTTTGCTCAAAAGAATGTTGTCAGCGATTCCATTATCCTATATACAAAGTTATTTATTTTTGGCGAAAAGAGAAAATTTCTGGACCGATATTAAAAGACTGAAATTTAATTTATATAACATATTGACAAATAATTTTTTTTTACAGATTTTAGGCCATCTTGTTTTTCATCATAAAATATAACTAAAGCCATAAGGAAAACCTGTATTACGAAGATATCGCGATATCCTCAAGGGCGATTGACGTAAATATGAATGTATAGAAAACAGAAATCATGCCCATATTGTCACACCCAAGAAAATGAAATCTCTCTGAGACCGCACTATGGGGTACTCTACTCTCCACAGAGTGGACAGAGTGGAGCTGCAACACGAAGGAATTGGTGATTGGCTTGAAAAGTTTCCAGGAGTACCCCCTTTATGGTGATGGGCACCCTTAAATGGATCAGGATTCTACCCATGGAGAAGGTGTAATCAGTCGTAGGAATCTCGTAGTATTTTTGGGTACTTCGAAATCTCGAAACTTTTCGGAATTAGTCGAGACGTCACGGAGGGTTTGGGAAAAGCTGCTTCAAGGCCCTTCAGATTTCTCCGTAGGCCCCCCTTGTCCATGACGAGTCAGTCGAGTTTATTCTGGACATATGCTTATGCTCACCGGCAGCATGGCAGTTCTATCACTTGTTTCGAATACTTATTAGCCTCGTCATTTATTAGTGACCAGTGTCCTTTGGTGTGCTTTTTGGCAGCCATGTTTATCGACTTGAATACATATACGTATCTCCCTAAGAAGTTAATTTAATGAGTTACTTTTTGGAAAAAGAAACATGACATCTGAAAACTGAAGAACAAAATAATGAAGGACAAAGTAAGTAAAGCCATGAATGAGAGCTGTAGGGAGACGGGGAAAGACGGAAGAGAAAATACATTCACTTAACAGAGTGGTAGAGGAGGTCAAGGACAAATTTCTGAAGAATGAAGGAAGGCAAAACAAGACGTGGATGACAGAGGAAATATTACAGATGATGGAAGAGAGGAGAAAACACAAGAATGACATAACCACATACAGGGAGATACACCGTGAAATACAAAGAAAGATCAGAGAAGCCAAACAAAAAGCAATGGAAGAAAGATGCCAGGAAATAGAAGCACTGCAACGAAGGTTTGATGACTTCAACGTACATAAAAAAGTGAGAGAAATAACTGGCAAGTACAAAAATAGAACAGTAGGAAAACTCGTCAATGACAACGGAGAACTTATTGTGGACCAACGAAGCATTAAATACACTTGGAAGGAATACATAGAGAATTTGTTCTTCGATGAGAGAGGAGATCCTTATCAACAGAAACTGGACCACCAATACTAACAACCGAGATAGAAGCAGCCATAGGATCGCTGAGAGAAGGCAAAGCTCCAGGACCGGACGGAATACAGACAGAATCCCTTGGTATGGTGGTGTTTGTTGGGCAAAGGTTAAAAAGATCTTTGATTTTATTGATAAGAATGATACCTCCCATTTTTATTGCTTCTTAAGGTTTTGGATGAAGAATCAATAAAAATGATCTGCAAAATATTTAACAATATCTATGACACCGGCAACATCCCGAAAGAATGGCTCATTTCTGAATTTATATTGCTGCCCAAGAAACAAGGGGCAAAGAAATGCACAGAATATACAAGATGTGTGAAGAGAGAGTAGCAGACACACAATTTGGCTTCATGAAAGGAGTGGGAACAAGGGAAGCACTGTTCAGTATACAAGTATTATTCCAACGGTGTAGGGATATGAATTGCGACATTTATACCTGCTTTGTAGACTACCAAAAGGCGTTTAACAAAGTCCAACCCCAGAAGATGATACAAGTGCTGAAAAGCACCGGAATAGATGATAAAGACCTCAGAATTATACAAAACCTGTACTGGAACCAGACAGCCACCATAAAAATCAACGCTGGAGACTGGAGATGAAACAACAGAGGCAGTTAACATTCTGCGGGGCGTACGACAAGATTAGATTAGATTAGACATTATACGATTACGATTAGACAAGATATGCAAATGATACGTCATATTTGCAGATAGTATAGAAGGTATACAATAGCTAATGAACAAAGTTAATGAAGTAAGTGAACGATATGGGCTAGAAATAAACATCAACAAAACAAAATTTATGATCATAAGTAAAAAGAAGAGAGAAAACTGCCAACTATATATTAAAAATATACGAATAGAAAGGGTATTCCAACTTGTCTACCTGGGAACCTTAATAAACGAACAATGGGACCAATCACAAGAAATAAGATCTAGAATACAAAAAGCAAAAGATGCCTACATCAAAATGTCTAAGATCTTCAAAAGCCATAACCTCAAATAAGATATCAAAGTAAAACTCCTGCGATGCTATGTGTTCTCCATATTGTACTATGGCATGGAATCCTGGACATTGACCGAAGCAATACAAAAGAAGCTCGAAGCCTTCGAGATGTGGCTATACAGAAGGATCCTTAGAATATCATGGGTAGATAGAGTGACCAACGAAAAAATACTGGAAAGAATGGGGAAGGAAAAAGAGGTGATGAAAACGATTAAGAGAAGGAAACTGGAATATCTCGTACATATAATGAGGAATGACAACAAATACAAACTCTTAAAATCCATCCTCCAAGGAAATGTGTTTGGAAAGAGAGGGCCCGGAAGAAGAAGGATATCATGGCTCAACAACCTAAGGACATGGTATTCAAAAACAATCACAGAACTGTTTAAAGCAGCAGTCAACAGTAAGTTTTTTTTAGGAAACAGAATTGAAAATGTCCTCTGGATATAGTGATAATTGCAGTTTTGAGTATCATTGGTGTGTCAGTTACGAATATTGCTGTTATTATCGATTGCCTGTGTTACAAATGATACAACACTGTACCATAGAAGTGAGGGAGAGGGTGGTGCCAGACGATGTACCACAGACACGTTGTCCCGCAACGCACGAATTTACTACTCAACGCGTAATTAGACGTTTTTATATCAAAAAGTAAAGAAAGTTACCTAATAATTACCTTCCTTTTGGTACAGAGGAAACAGGAAGAGATCATACCTCGAAAAACATCAACAGCGTAACTTGTATGAACTTGACCCGTGTCTTCGACTGCTCTATCTGTTTACTGTGTTGAATTTAATTGGAAATTAAATTATTGGATTTCGCTGGCCAAGCTTATGTTGTTATAAATCTAAGTCGGAAATCTACACGTTCCAGTTTTTAAAACTGCAGTTTAACCGAAGCACTAAAATTTAAACGGACTCATAATAACTTTCCCTACAGTTTAACAAATTGTCTGTCAACTCCCCATCGTCATCGTATACTATTTTATTTATCACCTATATTACTTCATTGTCAAATACACGAACTACGAAAGAGCCCGCGCCCATTTAAACCCAAAAATAAAATGAATCTCTTTCCCGTATCATTCTTTCACTTTAAATAAAAAATAAGGAGCCTTCAGGACCTAGCCATTTATTCCCCTATACTAATTGCTAGAATTCCTTTCTTAAAGAAAGCAAGAAACCATAGTCCCTATAATATGTGTGTATACGAGAATCTTAACGTTGTCCAACTCCTAATTCCTTCCTACATTTATTTCCAGGAGGAGAAATAAAATTTCGCCCCTAGAGAAGTATCCGATAAAGCCCTTCTCCTCTTCTGTGCCGTTCCATTTCATATTGCATCTCCAGAAAAAAACCTCCCCCGGAACATTATTACACTATCCGGGCGAATTCGGGGGGGCGAAGAGCGAGACGCACTATTTGAAGAATTAAATTTCTCTCGGGTCCCGAAAAGACTCTCCGCATATACTCACATACACACACAAAGCCGGGAAATATTTATGAGTTTATGGCGTGGGTCACTTAGAACAATGAAGGAATTTCAAAGGGAAACAGGCCATGTGCAAAATTACGTTTTCTTAGACGGACAAATATAACTCTTGCGGTATCTCCTGCGTCCTCCCTGTCTCGCCTTTTCTTGTGTTTCCATTGTAATGTCGTTGTTTTTTATGACTCGGTTACGTCTCCGAAGACGCGAGGAACGGAACGAGAAACTCACAGAATTTTTAATTTAAAATTCAGCTGCGATAGTGGGAGAAATAGTGGTAAGATAAATTTCAGGTGATTCCTCAGGACAGGAAAAAAGAGGAAATTAAAGATATTTTAATATCCCGCGACGTCAGCACAACGGAATTTACTAGTCCCGGAAAGCATTATCACCGTTCAAATCAGGGAACTCGCGGTGCACACTCTAATAGTTTGTTGAATTTTTCATTTTGAATACACGATAACAAACGACTTGCAGATCGTTTACGTTATATTAGACCATTCACCTTTTGCGCTTTAGGCAACTATGAATTCTATTGGACAATCAAAATAATTGCAATGGACATTCAAATATGAACGTATCTCCATACGTTACCATATGACTATGACTACGTGCCATAATCGATCAGTACACTCTAACGCTAGTCTATTTTTGTCAGCATCCAATTATAACTACAATTATTTCACATTTATTATTCAAACGATATTGAATTTTTAAAGCTGGCAGTAGGGGACACATATGATAAGGAACATTGTCACTCTTAACATTAACAATTTGTTTATGGTGTAATATATATTATTCATTTGTTATGTGTATTCCAAATATTATTATTTGTAATGCTTTTTAATAAGTTTTTGATACAGTAGATCCCAGAACTAATCTTTGGGAATAGACACAAAAGGTTCATCAAAAGAATTAAATAAATTCGGTCTCGTTCTCGTCTCGTCTCGTCTCGAATTTCAAGACGAGACGAGACGAGACCAGTACTGGTTCGAAACGAGACGAGACGAGACATAATTTCGTCTCGTCTCGAAAAGTCTCGAAGTCTCGATTTTTTTTAAGCAATTGCAATTTACGAATTTTCTTTCGTTTGTAAAATGAAAGGCCACCAAACTCCATAGCAATGAGGACGAAAGCGCAGGTAAAAGGATACCTAATAAAGGGTCAGGACTAAACCGTGCCATTGTCCAGTAAGGGAGTAAAATTATTAATTAGCCCGTCGTTTTCTTAGAATTTTGGAAGGGTTTATTATATAACAGACAGACGGACAGTGGTGTGAAACGTTTATCTGAGGTAATGGACATATTTAAGAGTAACGTACATTTATTCATTCATTAGTAGCGTAGTTTCCCAAATTTAACAATTTATCTGATAGATAAACATCTTGGTAGGTATAAATGGAATTTCCAGTTTACAAGTTCCCAGTGCGATGCTGTAGGTATTGTTGAGACATATTCCGGATTGAATAAAATAAAACTATAACTGATCTGACTATTACCAGCCAAATAGTTCTAAACATAGGTTATTCAGCCTCATAATAAGGGCCTAATTAGTGCCCTCTAATTTTATGTCGAAAACTTATGTTTTGATTAATCACAATATCTTTTCTTTTCTGAGAGCGATAATATGAGGTACCAGCACATATTTTCTAAAATTATGGTAGGTAATTTTACTTTAAAAATTTGATAAGTCTATCAAATAATACCAATTTCACATATAATATATAATATGCAGATGATATTAATTACTTATTTGTCCTTATAAAGATATATAGTTTATTCTATAAGTTTATTTAATAACTTTGTTTTATAGTTCGTATCCTAGCAAGTCTATTTATAAATGATATTTATTTTCGACTTTGTACCTGTTCTCTATAATCTAATTTCTTTAATTCAATATTTTCTAAAAATGAAATATTCTTTATCAAAACATAACATCAAGAAAATACTACTGTACATTCAACTTTACCACACCTGTAAAGGTACTTTCAGAGACGCATGGAGAAAACTAGGGGAGGCCTATGTCCAGCAGTGGACCTGAAAAAGGCTGGATGATGATGATGATGATGAAAGGTACTTCAAGAAAATCAGTAAATGTTATCAAAAAGTATACATTTATAAAAGTACCATCTATATACCTCTATTTATTTCGAGACTTTTCGAGACACGAGACGAGATGAGACGAGACGAGACGAAACGAGACCTGTACCAGATCGAGACGAGACGAGACATAATTTTTGGGAATTTTTCGAGACGAGACGAGACCATGTCGTTTCTCGTCTCGTCTCGTGTCCCCCACTACTTTTCCGATATCCTTGGAATCAATTTCTATTGAAAGAAAGTCACAGAATTATATATATAGAAGCTTCTTCTAGAGGCATCAAAACTAACATGAATACACATGAATACATGTCGCCTTATTCAGTGTTAGAGCAAGGAAGCATAAGGTAAAATTTTGTAGCCAGGTTTGATTGTCAATAATGATCTGTTTTTATTAAACATGCTAACCACGATAAAGAAGGAGTAGCGACCAAATGCTTCAAAACGGAATAATTTTCCAATAAACCATTCATGTGCAAATCTGCGTATGTTCACTAAGATATTTACATATTCTGGACCCACCTTGAATTTTGTGACATGTTTTTAAGACCCTGTGTACCTAATAGTTACTTCTTCGAGCAGGCAGTAATGGACACCAAAACTTAGAGGACATAACGTAACGTCATAGGATTATAGTACTATTATTTAATTTTTACAATACTGCCAAAATACGAGGGTATAAAAAATACATTTCTTCCACCCTAACTTCCTAACGACTCTACCTATATATTTTGCCGTAATTTGGCTCATTGGACTGTATTCATTCGCAAGAAGTGTAGAAAAAAGTGAATATAAAAACAAACGTCTTAAAAAAAATTTGCCGTGTCACAAATTACGTGGGTTACATATCATGGGAAGTTAGTGTGCCAAAATGTGAAAGGTATATTATGATTATAATTATTAATAATGCAATTATTATTGTAGCATTAATAATATAAATATTAACTATGAATGAAAGTGGATATATGACAACAATATCGTCTCATTAAATCAATGTTAATTTAATGTACGATATTGGCAGTCCTATTTTAAATTCTTGCCACATATTTGATAATATTTTATTTTTATTACATATATGAAAAATTTACCATCAATTTTGAAAGAAATACTATTGTTATTTAAAACGTTATTTCGATAACTATGTATATTAGTATGTTATATATCTAATTTAATTAGGTATACATACACCTTGAAATAATGGCGATGTGTCTGTCGGACTACTTTCTCATATTTTATTACTAGAGAAAGGCAAATATGCACATGAAACTACAATGAATATGCACATAAATATGTACATTTTTTAATAGAAATATGCAAAAAAGCTAACAAATATGCAAGAAATAAAAGATGTTATTTTTATGTAATGTATTATATGTATACGAAAAATAGATATTAAAGCAGTAAACAATAACATGTTGCTCAAAGTTTTCAGTTATAAACTCTCCAGATTTCAACTTCTCAACTTTAACTGTGTTGATCTGTGTACAATGCAAAAACAATCTTTTAGTTCTGTGGTTCTCTGTTGAGAAGATCATTGTAGTTCTGTGCACAAGATCGTCTCAGTCAGAGTGCGTACATCGACATGTAGAAGTTGTAAGTTAAGTTGGTGTATAATACAGTTTAAGAGTAGAACGACGTGTATATTTAAATTCCTACAACACCCTCGGACCCCCAGGACAACAGGTTATGGGACCAGTCTCGCGTCGAGGGTCGAAGAACGGAATTTAAAGGATTTGGAGGTTAGCGTCGGTGTAACATCGTGGTACGTCGGTAAGGTTAGACTTGCGATTCGCGTTCATCTTCGGTTTTGAAAACTTAAAATCAAGTTAAAAGGATGGCAGACCAAGCAGGAACATCGATAGTAAAGTTCAATGGAGAAAACTGGACAACATGGAAGTTCCAGGCGGAGATAGTGCTGAAGTCGAAGGGGTTGATCGATGTGGTGAGAGGCGAAGTACCGAGGCGGACGACTAATGCAGACGAGTGGGACCGTCGAGATGCGAAAGCCCAGGAGGCGATAGTGACCAGACTAGACGAAAAGATTTTTACACACATCCTATCCTGTAAAACAGCAGCCGAGATGTGGACAAAGTTGAAAACCATCTACGAACATAAATCTCATGTAAGTGTACATTTGTTACAACAAAAATTCTTTATGTTGGAGTACAAAGAAGAAGGAATAGCGAAGTTCATATCCGAAATTGAGGACATTGCGGGAAATCTAAAGACATTAGGTGAAGAACTGAGTGATAAAATGATAATAACAAAGATACTGATGTCGTTGCCAGAAAACCTAAAGCATTTCGTAACAGCCTGGGAGTCTACTTCGGTGGAGAAGCAAACAGTAACCGAACTTATGTCACGTTTGATGGTGGAGGAAGATCGGAACAAGAAAGCAGAAACGTCTACAGCGTTAGTAACCAAGTCAGGTTTCCAAAAACACCAGAAAATGATAAAATGTTTTGAATGCAACAAAACCGGTCACATGAAAAGGGACTGTCCTCAGCTGAAATCCAAGAACATTAAGAAGACCTATCATTACTGTATAAAGGAGGGACACTTGATGCAAAACTGTTGGTTCAAGAAGAGAAAAGATGAAGAAAACCGTAAGGAAGAGAATAAGAATCTAGGACAAGTATTGTTGAATACCTCACAAGAAAATAATATAGAAGTGGCAGCATGGAACAGTAAGGAAGATCAAAACGAATGGTGGTTAGACAGTGGAGCTACGGAACACATGTGCTATGATCGTGGGCAATTCAAATCTCTATCGAGCACGAACGAGAGAAGGCAAGTCAGAACGGGAAACGGTACACTGGTAGATGTTCAAGGAATTGGAAAGGTACATGTACAAGCATGGAATGGTAAGGAGTGGATTGAAACAGATTTGAACAATGTGCTGTTAGTTCCAGAATTGAAAATAAACCTTTTTTCTCTAAGTTCAGCATTGGATAAAGGTTTACAAATGTATTCAGACAAAAATAAATGTAAACTGCAAGACGACAGAGGGCGCGTGAGAGCAATGGCCTATAGGAAAGGTAATCTATACAAAATTATCTTTAAAATCGAAACTAACGGGGTGGATCAACAAGAACAATGCAATTTAATGGAAAGCTTAACCGAGTGGCATTGTAAATTGGCACACATAAACTTTGAACGAGTAAGGAATGGACTGAAGGAAAGAAATATTCAGTTTAAAGATGAAAATAAGCCATTTTGTGAAGGGTGTCTGACTGGAAAACAAAGTAGGTTGCCATTTCCAGAGAGTAAAACAAGAGCAAAGAAGACATGTGAACTGATTCATGGAGATCTTTGTGGACCTTTTGAAGTATCATCATTTGGCAGAGCAAGATATTTTCTTCTTTTGAAAGACGATTTTTCAGGTTATAGAACAGTTTATTTCTTAGAGAATAAATCAGAGACCAGAAGAAAAATAGAATCGTTCATAACGATGGCCGAAAGAGTAACAGGAAATAAAGTAAAAACAGTAAGAACAGATAACGGCTTAGAGTTCATAAACTCCGAAATGAAAATTTTGTTCGACAGTAAGGGAATTAGGCATGAGAAATCTTGTACGTATACACCGCAGCAAAATGGAAGAGCCGAAAGAGAAAATAGGACAATTGTGGAAGCGGTAAGAACAATGATACATAGCAAACGTTTAAGTAAAAGTTATTGGGCAGAATCTGTAAACACAGCAGTATTTGTACTAAACAGAATAGGAAATAGTCCACAGCTGAAAGAAACGCCTTTTAAACTTTGGTACAATAAAGACATTAACATGACTTTTTTCAAAGAATTTGGTACTAAGGTGGCAGTAGATGTTCCGAAAGAAAAACGACTAAAGCTAGACCCAAAAAGCGAAAGAGGTATCTTTGTGGGTTACAGCGAAGAAGTTAAGGGTTACAGAATTTACTTTCCACAAAAGAAAAAGATAGAAATACATAGAGACGTAATTTTTCTAACGGAGAAACAAATTACACTAACTGAAGTCAAGAATAAGACAGAAGAGAACAAGATAACGTTGAACGTGACAAGTGATGATGAAAGTGAAACGGAGCAAGAAGGGCAATATACTAAAACGAATGAAGATCAAGAGGACGTAGAAGGTGAAGAAGAAAGCCTCGGCAAGAGGGAAACAAGAAGGCCAGCCTGGACGAAGGACTACGACTTGAGTTTCTTCACAACTGAAGAAATCCCACTGACGTACGAGGAAGCAGTCAATGGAAAGGACTCAAGGAAGTGGGAAGAAGCAATAGAAAGGGAGCTGAAAGTGCTACGCGAAAACAACACGTGGAGTGAAGTGCCATGGCCTGTAAACAAAAAGGTGATCGAAAGTAAATGGGTATTTAAAGTGAAAAGTGATAACAACTTTAAAGCGCGTCTGGTAGCACGTGGCTTTCAACAAGATGTCAACCATAATATGTATGATATTTATGCACCAGTAGCTAAGTTGTCTACATTCAGAATTCTTCTAACTGTTGGAAATGTATTGTGTAAACCTATCCATCAGATGGATGTAAGAAGTGCTTTCCTTTATGGAGATATTAACGAGGAAGTGTATATGTCCTTACCTGGTTGTAGTAAAGATAATAGTCACAGTGTTTGTAAACTTAACAAGTCAATCTATGGTCTTAAAAAATCGCCTAAATGCTGGAATGTTAAATTTGATGATCTGATGAAAAAGTTAGGCTTTGTAAGATCAGAGAATGATTACTGTCTGTACTTAAAATGTTCAGAAAAGTGTAAATTGTATGTATTACTTTATGTTGATGATCTATTGATCCTTGGTACAGATTCAAAAGAAGTGGATATGTTAAAAATTGCATTCAGTACTAGTTTTCAAATGAATGATTTAGGAAATATTTCTCAGTATTTAGGCATGTATGTAAATCAAAATTTAAAAGAAGGATATACTGAATTAAGTCAGAAGCAATATTTAGAGAAAATATTACAGAAATTTGGAATGCAAGACTGTAAGTCAGTGTGCACACCAATGGAAAGTAGTATCTTAAATGTTTTGAGTGATAGTAAGTGTAATGTAGAAGTGCAAAAATTATGCAGACAAATCATTGGAAGTCTGATGTATGCAGCTTTAGGGTCACGACCAGACTTGTGTGAGAGCGTTAGTCTCTTAAGTAGATTTCAAGAAAAGGCAAACAATGATTTGTATGTATCATTAAAACGAGTACTAAGATATGTCAAAGGTTCCCTAGAACACAAGTTAGTACTAAGACCAAATCAAAATACTGATGTGTTATGTGCATATGTAGATGCGGATTGGGAAGGAGATATTCAAGATAGAAAATCAACTACAGGATATGTGTTCAAACTGTTTAATTGTACAATATCTTGGGCAAGTAAAAAACAGCAAAATGTTTCAATTTCTTCAACAGAAGCTGAGTACACAGCTCTGACTCTGGCTATCAGTGAAGCATGTTGATATAAAGTTTCACTTCATTAAAGAAAAATTGGAAAATGGGGAAGTAAATATAGTTCATGTGAAAACCGAGGACCAATTAGCGGACATATTTACTAAACCATTAGCTAAGATTAAATTTGAGAAATTTAGAGAGGGTTTGGGTCTTCTGAAATAAAAAACCAGACTCTTATCAGTTATTAGAATATTTATATTCAGTTTTGTTCTTTTATGATTGTATGTGAAAAGAATGTTTTTTCATTGAGGGGGAGTGTTGATCTGTGTACAATGCAAAAACAATCTTTTAGTTCTGTGGTTCTCTGTTGAGAAGATCATTGTAGTTCTGTGCACAAGATCGTCTCAGTCAGAGTGCGTACATCGACATGTAGAAGTTGTAAGTTAAGTTGGAGTATAATACAGTTTAAGAGTAGAACGACGTGTATATTTAAATTCCTACAACACCCTCGGACCCCCAGGACAACAAACTGTATGGGAAGACGTTTTTATATGCTAATAAATTTGGGATTTTTTTGTGCATGGTATCTGAGAAGAAATCCAAACAAAAAATTAGTGATTTAGCCATAATTAGCAATTAAGTTGTTTTTCAATCAGAAGTGTATTATTTGTTTGATGGAATTTGATTGAACGCAAATCACTAAAATTAATTTTACTCATATTGGAATGAAATGAACCATTAAAAAGTTAGAATAGTAGGTGAATTTGTTACATAAAAAATGTCACTGTTAACTAAAACTACCTACTAATAAATAATTTTACTTACAATTTTCGGGCAAAGAGAGCAGTATACGTTCTCCATATCAATACATAATTCTTTGTAAGGTTTAGTCCACATGGAAACACTTGAAACTTTAGGAATTTTCACTTAATAAAATACAAATCGTGTAAGTTATTCAAGTTTTTACGATAATCTGGAGTTTTCAATCTTATGCTTGGAATTCTATTAATACTGTAATGCGAGAAGTAAACAAAGCGACACATGTTTACTCCTTCAAAAGAATAACTACGACGCGTACAAGACAGGTGCATGAACATTTGCTGCGTAGGCTTCTAGAATGTACTAGAATGTTCTCGATCAGGGTTGGGGGTGTATATATAAGGGGGTTTGTGATCGAGGGAGTTAGTTAGAACTAGAGAAGCAGAAGTGAACGCGACATACGATCCGAAAGCGGAGCAGTACAAATAAATTATGTAGTGTCTAGTCTAGTGTACAAGTAGTTTAGTGTGTTAAATAAATTAGTGTTCAATTAATGTAAATAAATTATAAAATAAACGTTACATTGGTGTCAGAAGAGCGGATCATGAAGAAGTTACGCGAATTAAAAGTGGCCGAGTTAAAAAAAGAACTCGAGGAACGGGAATTGGAAACAGGAGGGAGGAAGACTGAACTCCAGGACCGGCTCTCAGCATTTTTGAAAGAAAATGGCCAGGACCCGGAAGTTTTCGAGTTCGAAGACGACGACATAACGAAGCAGTTCGCTGCCCAGAAGGATGACATCACGAAGCAAATCGCCGCCCAGAGGGAAGAAATCGCCGCCCAGAGGGAAGACATCACTGCCAAAATCGCCGCTCAGAGGGAAGATATTTCTACCCAAATCGCCGCCCAGAGGGAAGATATTTCTACCCAAATCGCCGCCCAGAGGGTAGATATTACTGCACAAATCGCTGCCCAGAGGGAAGAAAGCGCCGCCCAGAGGGAAGACATCACTGCTCAAATCGCCGCCCAGAGGGAAGACATCACTGCTCAAATCGCTGCACAGAGGGAAGACATCACTGCTCAAATCGCCGCCCAGAGGGAAGACATCACTGCTCAAATCGCCGCCCAGAGGGAAGAAATCGCTGCCCAGAGGGAAGAAATCGCCGATCAGAGGGAAGACATCACTGCTCAAATCGCCGCCCAGAGGGAAGACATCACTGCTCAAATCGCCGGCCAGAGGGAAGACATAATTACTCATATTACTGATCAAATCGCCGCCCAGAGGGAAGAGATAACCGACCAGATGGAGGCTCAGCGTAAGGAGATTGAAGAGAAGATCAAGCAGTTGGAAGAACGACTAGAACAAGTCAGTAGCGGCGAGGGGAAAGAAGACGAAATTGAACAGAAGACGAAGCAGTTGGGAGAACGACTAAAGCGAGTCAGTAGCGGCGAGACGAAGGAAGAAATAAAGGCGGTCGTTCAACAGAACTCGATATCCACCAATCGAGTGACGCCCCCAACGTTCGATGGAAAAATTCCGTGGACCAGCTACAAGAAGCAGTTTGAGGCAGCAGCGGAAGCTAATGCTTGGTCCCCTCACGAGAAAGCTGTTTCCCTAACGGTAGCCTTACGTGGAGAGGCGTTGGAAGTTCTTCAGACGCTATCCACCGAGGAAGCCGGGAATTACAAGGAGCTGCTGAGGCGACTGGAAATGCGGTTCGGCCAAACACATCTGGAGCAAGTCCATCAATCCCAGATGTCCAATCGCCGTCAGAGATCGAACGAGACCCTGCAGGAGTTCGAAGTGGACGTAGCCAGACTAGTGAGGTTGGCGTATCCCACGGCGCCGGAACAGATGATGGAGTGCCTTGCAGTGCAGACGTTCGTGAGCGGGCTGCGGGACCAGGAACTGCAGATGGCCCTGAGGCTAGCTCGACCGAAAACAGTAATGAACGCGCTCGCCATCGCACTAGAACATGAGGCAGCAATGGAAGCCTCCCGCATTCACGGTTGTGCTCGAGCTGTTACCGAGGAGGTAGGCACAGAAAAACTCGTGGAGAATGCCGTCCAGCAGATCATGGAGTTGCTGTCAGCACAGAAGACGCGGCCCAAAACAGCGGTGCCGGCAAAGGCCCCGGAAAAACTAATGCGGGTCGATAAAAGGGAGGGGACGTCGACTCGTGGCAATAGGAACCCCCGGGCCAGTATAGCCTCGTTTTCCCACCAATTGGGGAGCGCGTACGTCGATGGCACTATCGACGGGAGATCCCACGCCATGCTTGTGGACACGGGAGCTACGAAGACGATCGTACGCTCGGAAGTTGTGAGGGACCGTAGGAAGATTAGGCCAAGTAGGTGGCAATTAAGAACTGCCACTGGGGAGAAGGCAGTAATACACGGTGAAGCGACGGTTAGCATGACGTTGGGACGAGTAAAATTTGACCATCCTGTTCTCATAGCCGAAATTGAGGAAGACGTCATACTGGGAATGGACGTCATGAGGAATCATGGATTCCAGTTGGATTTCGGACACCGAGTGTTGAGGATCGGTCAAGAAGAATTACTGCTACATAATCGTGACAACTTTGTGTTAGACGTAATAATGGCAGAAGATGTGATTCTCCCGGAACGAAGCGAAACGATCACCTCTACCTGTCTGAGGGGTGTTGTGGAAGAGGGAATTCCAGCCGTGATCGAGCCAGAAAACGATGACAATCGACTGGCTCGGGGGGTACTGGTAGGAAAGGCGCTCGTTACTCTCTCAAGTGAAGTGCCTGTGCGACTACTTAACATCAATCAGTACCCGGTTACCATCAAGAAGGGTACGAAGCTGGGCACGTGTAAAGCCGCTTCGGCCATCGTAAGGGGCGTTAGTGAGGAAGAAAGGTCCAGACACACTCCGCAGGACTTGAAACAAATTCTTTCCCAGACCAGTGCGTTTCTCTCGCCCACACAGAAACAAAAGGCCAACGAATTAATAAATAAGTACCAGGACATATTTACCACCGAGAATGGGAAGCAGGGAAAGACTAAGGTCGTGACACATAAAATTGACACGGGCGAGACACGGCCGATTCGACAAACAGCAAGACGACTACCCTTGGCCAAACGGGAGGAAGCCGAGCAAATCATCAGGGACCTAGATCGGGACAGGGTCATCGAGCCGTCAAGCAGTCCATGGGCCTCGCCGGTAGTACTGGTGAAGAAAAAGGATGGGACTACTCGATTCTGTGTAGACTACCGGCAGGTGAACAGTGTCACCAAAAAGGACAGCTACCCGCTACCACGTATCGACGACACACTCGATACCCTTGCTGGATCCACGATATTTTCGACCTTGGATTTAAAAAGCGGCTATTGGCAAGTCGAAATGGACCCTGCCGATAAGGAAAAGACGGCATTTACCTTCGGTAACGGCCTGTGGCATTTTACAGTCATGCCATTCGGACTTTGTAATGCCCCAGCGACGTTTGAGAGGCTGATGGAGAGCGTGCTAATGGGTTTGACGTGGAAAACGTGCCTAGTCTATTTGGACGATGTCATCGTGATGGGCAAGACCTTCGAAGGACATCTGAAAAATTTAGAGGACGTCTTCCAGAGACTGCGAGGTGCGGGGCTGAAACTGAACCCGAAGAAATGTCAGCTCTTCAGAAGGAAGGTCTCTTACTTAGGGCACGTAGTGAGCAGAGAGGGCGTCGCCGTTGATCCGGACAAGACAAGTACGGTGAAGGAGTGGCCAATGCCGGTAGATAAACACCAGTTGAGGAGTTTTCTGGGCCTCTGCACGTACTACCGACGCTATGTCCGGATGTTCTCCGACGTCGCTAAGCCGTTGACAAGGCTCACGGAAGAAGGACGAAACTTCTGTTGGGATGAGGAGTGCCAGTCTGCCTTCGACGAGCTGAAGAGGAAGTTGACCAGTGCCCCAGTGCTGAGTTTTCCTCTGCCAGAAGGACAGTTCATCCTGGACACCGACGCGAGCAATGTGGGAATTGGAAGTGTTCTGTCGCAGCGCCAGGAGGGACAAGAACGTGTCCTTGGATACTTCAGCAAGGTACTCTCCAAACCAGAAAGGAATTATTGCGTCACCCGGCGTGAATTATTGGCCATCGTCAAGTCCATCGAGCACTTCCATAAATATTTGTGTGGAAGGAGGTTTTTGATCCGGACCGATCATGCTGCTCTTAAATGGCTCCTCCAGTTTAAGAATCCCGAAGGACAGATCGCTCGCTGGATCGAGAGGCTCCAGGAGTATGACTTTGTCATAGAACATCGGCCAGGACAGAGTCATGGAAACGCAGACGCACTCTCGAGAAGACCATGCCCTGATGAGTGTCCTCATTGTCATAGAGCTGAGGAAAAGTCCGAGAAAGTCTACCGAACGACCGTGGTCGCCGAGGAATGGACACCATCCTCGTTACGACAAGAGCAAGAAAAAGACCCGGCTCTCAAAGAAATCCTGGTTTGGAAGGAGGGAGGAGAGCGTCCTGAGTGGCAAAAGGTATCACCTGGCTCGCCAAAACTCAAGAGCTATTGGGCACAGTGGGACTCGTTAGTGGTTGAGGATGGACTACTAAAACGCGTACTGGAGAGCCAAGACGGGACGGAGGAAAGACGGCAGTTGGTAATTCCCTCCAGTAAAATCCCGGAGGTCTTGCGGCATCTTCACGACGAATCGTCTGGTGGACATTTAGGGATCAAGAAAACCCTGCAGAAAGTACGAGAGCGATTCTACTGGATCAATTGTTCAGACGACGTGAAGGACTGGTGCAAGAAATGTACTACATGTTTCGCAAGTAATGGGCCACAAAGACGACCGAAAGCTCCCATGAAACAATATAACGTCGGGAGCCCCTTCGAAAGGATCGCTATTGATATAGCAGGACCCTTCCCTGAGACCGAAAAGGGGAATAAATACATCCTGGTCGTAATGGACTATTTTACGAAGTGGGTAGAAGCGTACGCTCTCCCTAATCAGGAGGCAGAGACAGTGGCCGATGTGCTCGTGAAGGAGCTGATCTGCCGGTTTGGAGTACCCATGGAATTACACTCGGATCAAGGAAGAAACTTTGAGAGTGGCCTATTCCGGAGGATATGTGAGAAGTTTGGGGTACGAAAAACAAGAACCACGGCCCTTCATCTTCAGTCTGACGGCATGGTAGAACGGATGAATCGCACCCTCAACCGCTATCTGGCGAAAATGGTCTCGTCACATCAACGAGACTGGGACGAACACGTGCCGTTCTTCCTGATGGCCTACCGCTCGGCCGTTCATGAGTCGACAGGACAAACTCCAGCCAAAGTCCTGTTCGGGCGAGAACTTAAACTGCCCTGTGATCTAATCTTTGGCGCTAGACCGGACGAGGACGTTTCGGGGGAAGATTACGTCTCCCGGATGCGGCAAAGGATGAACGAAATTCACGATCAAGTCCGGTACCAACTAAATATCGCCAGTGATCGCATCAAAGAGCGTTACGACATCAACGCTAAAGAGGGTGGCTACCAAATGGGAGATCGAGTTTGGCTGTACAACCCACAGAAGAAACGTGGTTTGTCCCCTAAGTTACAGACCAATTGGGAAGGTCCCTATGTTGTGAAGAAACGAATCAATGACGTGGTCTACCGGGTAAGCAAACTACCAAATGGCAAGCCGAGAGTGGTGCACTTCAATCGGTTGGCACCCTATGAGGGGTCGCACGATGAGGCGGAGGTTCCCCGAGTAAGAAACACGTTGGCGCAGGAGAACGAACTTTCGTTCGAAGAATTTATGAGCGCCTACGGGGGTACCGGAAAAGCACGGTATGGGGTAACCTGTGAAAAACAACAGGATTTGTTCAGCGTACCTGAAGAATACTCGTTGGCCCATTGTGTGTCCGCCGACCTGGTAATGTCACGAGGTATCGCCACGGTTTTCAAGAAGAAGTACGGGCGCTTGGAACAACTCAGAGCGCAACTCCCGGAAATTGGCAAGGTTCTGGAACTACGTGACAACGTAAGACACATCTTTTATCTGGTTACGAAGGAGATCGGGTCCCTTAAACCATGTTATCACGATGTATGGCGAACCTTGCATAGGCTACGGGACCGACTGCTGGAGCTCGACATCAGGAAGCTAGCTGTCCCCAAGTTAGGTGCTGGACGAGATCAGCTGGACTGGAGGGTTGTCCGGAACATGCTGGAAGTAGTGTTGAAGAATACCGGAGTGGAAGTTTTAGTCTGCTGTTTTGGGCCTGCACCATGTCGACTCGGGAAGACGGTCCCCTGTTATTTTGACGCCACGTCTCGCTGTAAGCGGGGGGCTAACTGCAGGTTCCTGCATGGGCCTACCAGGGATACGTTCCGAGACGAAACGTGTCTAAGGCGGGGGCAGTGTAATGCGAGAAGTAAACAAAGCGACACATGTTTACTCCTTCAAAAGAATAACTACGACGCGTACAAAACAGGTGCATGAACATTTGCTGCGTAGGCTTCTAGAATGTACTAGAATGTTCTCGATCAGGGTTGGGGGTGTATATATAAGGGGGTTTGTGATCGAGGGAGTTAGTTAGAACTAGAGAAGCAGAAGTGAACGCGACATACGATCCGAAAGCGGAGCAGTACAAATAAATTATGTAGTGTCTAGTCTAGTGTACAAGTAGTTTAGTGTGTTAAATAAATTAGTGTTCAATTAATGTAAATAAATTATAAAATAAACGTTACAATACCACGTAAACTGTAATACTAACGTTATAATTGTTATTCTTTGCTAGTTTATGCATTTTATACCGTATTATAAAGAAATATGCAAATAATTTTAGAACTGCATAAAATATGCATAATATGCAAAATATGCACCTTGCATAAATGCCCTTCTTTATTTATTACATATATTCGATAGTAGAATAAATGTTAAAACTTGAAAAATAATTTTGAGGCAGATTTCGAGATAATCTCAAAAAGCCGAATGTCGACAAGAGATGATTCAGAGTAACCGTTCAGAGATGATTTGACCTTCTTCTTCTTCTTCTTTATGTGTCATGTCCGGTCGCCCGAACGCTAGCGATTACTGCAGAGAGCGCGTCTCTATCTTCTGCAACCCTGAACAGGTCAACAGCGTTCCGGATGCCTGTCCATTCCCTGATGTTTCTCAGCCAAGAGATTTGCCTTCGTCCAACACCCCGCTTGCCTTCTATTTTTCCTTTCATAATCAACTGGAGAAGATGATACTTTTCTCCGCGCAGGATGTGGCCAAGGTAAGCAATTTTGCGACATTTTACTGTGATCATTATTTGTCTCTCCACTCTGGCTCGTCTCAATACTTCTTCATTGGACAGCAGATCAGTCCACGGAACTCGCAGCATTCTGCGATGAATCCACATTTCGAATGCTTCTAGCCGATTCATTGAGCTAACCTTTAAGGTCCAGCATTCCACCCCATACATAAGAACTGACCAAATAAAACACTTCACCATTCGCTGGCGCAATTTAAGGTTCAGGTTATCGTCACAAAAGAGTGTTCTCATTCGTTGGAAAGTTGTTCTTGCCATTTCTATCCGACATTTTATCTCAACTTCGGGGTCCAAGGTGTCCGTTAATATACTGCCCAGATATTTAAACTGGCTGACACGTTCTATCACCTTCCCCTCAAGATTTAGCTGTTCGTTCTCGTAATTATTTCTGCTAAATATCATAAACTTGGTTTTTTTCACATTTATGCTAAGCCCGAACTCTTGACCAGCCACACTGATTTTATTTAATAATTGTTGCAAGCCATCCATGGTATCGCATATCTGGTATTTAGCAGAACGCCGTTTATTTTGATTCCGTACTCCGCCTCTTCCAAGGCTTCTTTAAAGATTTTATCGGAGTAAAGATTAAACAACAGCGGTGAAAGAATACAGCCCTGTCGTACACCTCTTTGAATTTTCACAAGACCAGACCAGACCAGAAATACTAAAAAATTTTATTATACACATTCGATAGCAGAATCTACATTCAACTATCAGAACAAAATATTGTAGCGGATTTTAGAAGAGATGCCAAAAACCAAGCAATATTAAGTGTAAAGTACTCTTCAGAGAAGATATAGCCAAATATATTGTAAAACTTCGACATGCATATTCCATAGTAGAATAAATATTCAACCTTTAAAACAATTGTTAGGCACATTTTAAAACATTTTCAAAAACCGAAAAATAACTAGTCGATTACACACTTATTCGGGCCGAATTCAAAAAGGGATTAATGGGATGTGCTGATGTAGCGCGTTGTCTAAATACAAAATTTACCGTATAAATTATTATAATTAAAAAATGTATATTAATAAAATTATTAGTTCCCCGGAAAAGTATTGCACAGACCCAAACGCAGTTTTTTAAATTAAGTTTTGCGCCTCACGGGATCCTAAAACGGCTAGGGATGCTAATAATTCAAGTTATAAAAAAAGGCCCGATTTGCTTTTCCGAAATGGGTGTCCCATATGGAAAACCAAATTTCACCATGATATTCTATCATGCAGTCATAACATCTATACTTTAATCAAACTGTAATATATTAATGTTTTATTAATGTATTATTCAACTAGCGTATAATGACAGTTATTAGCGTTATTACAAATGAAGGTAAAATTGCGTAATTAACCGAGTGGATAACATCACAAGTAATAGTAATTGTCATTCATAATAAATCAACTTATTTTTAATATTGATATAATATTATATATTAATTATTTATTTATAAATTAAAAATAAATTAATAAATTGCCAGTAATAGTCATTCTCAAGTTGAATACTACTTACTTACTTATTTCCTACACTTGATCTACAACTATTTACACCTATCTAACTTCAAATTACAATTTTTGGGTTAAAACATTCTAACTGCAATTAAGATGAGTATTAATCATAATACTAATAAGTAATTTTTTTCTCATAACATCTTAGGAAAATGGAGTTGTTTTCTGTTTAGATTGCCAGCTCATGAAGGTCTTCTACACTGCATGGTAATTAACCTACTTTTATTTGTCGGAAAATATATTCAGCCTTGCTGTAACCAGACAATCGTGCTGCGTACAATTTCACTTATTGCTTGAATACCAGCCTTAGTCGGGCACGGGCTGATGAACTCCATACAATGATTAAGTTAGGTATGCAATCACTACAGTTTCATAAACATGAAACATACACCCAAGGACGAAACATCAGAACACAGAACACAAAAAGCGTCAAAATGTCAATCAGTCTATTCGCTAATTGGTTTCAATTAAATGTAACATAAAATAGCTCTTAAACATTTTTATCCACAGTCACATTATAAGTGCACTTTGATTCACTATTATGAACCGTACTAACCAATATTTTATCCTCGTGTGGAATAAAATTAATTTATTTCACTAGAGGAATAATGGTTATTTAAGTAACAAGGAAGGTAAAGACGTGTTAACATTTAAGGCAAGTGTTACATTTTTACATTTTTTCCGCTGCCGTTTAAAATTTTCTCAAAATTCCACAACAAATGAAATGTTTGCTTTAGTTTGGACGGTCGTCATTCTCAAGTTACCTGTATGTACGTAACTAGGGTTACGCACCCTACCCTACTGTCATTTACATTACTCTACTGTCATTTACACTCCTAGGAATACATTTACATTCCTAGGAATGTAAATAACAGTATAACAGTAACGTTGTCTACGAAAAATAATACACACATGATATTTGCCATTTTTATGTTTTGTATCTAAGCATGTATGAAACATTTACGTGGCAGCGGGAAAAGTTAAGGCGGGTTTAGCCAGCTCTCAATGCTTTATGAATAACTTGTAGTGCGTAATGGATAATAGACAATTCATAATGCATAATGCACAACAAAAATTATTGTTTATACAACGAGTAACTTTTATGCATTAATAAACTGACAAATCACAGAAGGACTGGTCCCTAGAATAATACAAAACACTCAGACAATCACGATATGAAATCATGAAACGAAACACGAAGTCCAAGCCAGTCCGAGCCCGTCAAAGGAATGACAAGTCGATATTTTTGACATTCGCATGTCCACAAGCATAATTTTCATAATTCGTAATACATAAAGTTAAATGTTGGTCAACTTTTTGAATTGTGTATTATGCACTAAATTGTGAATTGTGCACTATGAGTTGTATAAACGGGTACATATAAAACTTAGGTTTCAAAATTATGCATTAAACACTAAGAGTTATAAATTGTGCATTAAAAGCTGGCTAAACCAGCCATTACTTTCGCCTTCGCCTCGACTCGTACACACTTGCCTTGAATCTTACACGTCTTTACATTCCTTGTTACTTAAATAACTATTATTCCACTGTTACAAAATGAAAAATTGAAAAACATCAACAACACCTTACCAACCAACGCCCATAGCATTCTGAGTTCCAACGAGCTTTGAAGAGGACGTCACGGAACAGAAATTTGATATAATGTTTTAATAGGTTTAATAATTTGGGCTTGTGATTGTGAATAAAACGATATGTTGCAATCGCGTTTTATTCACTAGAGAATAGTAAACGGTCGAGCTGGCGCTCTCGCATTTAAACATTCTTGCATGAATAAAACTTTCTCTAAAACATTTATACAAACAATAACTATTGTTCCGTTGTAATTTACAACGCATATCGTTACTTATCAAAAAGTGCATATTCGAGGAAGCCATTGTTTGTCAATTGTAGATAAACCATAAATAAGTTGTTTATAAAACGTGTTTCAAAATGTTGTCATCTAGTTGGCGTTGGAATTTCTGTGCATGTAATTCTTGATGTGCCGCGCTCTATTGATTTGAACCTATCTAATTCTGACAACAAGTGTACTGTGATCTGTGTGATCTGTGCAAGTGTCAATCACGGTTGTCAGCGATCAGTAGATCCAGTATTTATTAATTGTTAATATTAAGCAATTGAAATGTGTACTATTCAAGAAAACACCTTTATTATTGAAACCTATACCCGAAGTGAACGCTTCGTAAACGGAGAATGGCACTATTCCATTTCTGAATGCAAAGCACAGTTCCGATTGAAGTTCCCCACTAAAATTGATGAAGACTCCGCCTTGCTACACCATCTCCGCCGAATTGTGGAAAGATTCCAGACAACGGGAAGCGTACTGAAAGGGAAATCTACTGGAAGACCGCAGACTAACGAAAATGATGTCGAACATGTGGAAGACATTGTTGAAGAAAATCCACAATCGGCATTAAGTCGTTTATCGGCTCCAACAGACGTGTCCTTCAGCACTGTTAGACGAATTCTGAAAAAACGTTTGCACATACATCCTTATAAAGTCTCCATAGTGCAACAAATCTTACCGAGAGATTACAACAGTCGGATGCAATATTGCAACTTTTTCCAGGAAAACCGAAACAACGATGATGTTCTTGATCTAAGTTTCTTTACAGATGAAGCCTGGTTCCATTTGAGCGGTTATGTCAATAAACACAATTACCGGACGTGGTCTGTTGTTAATCCACACAGTTTGATTGAGGTTTCCTTACATCTACAGAAAGTAGGGATATGGTTGGCCAAATCACGTCGTAGAATAATAGGGCCAATATTCTTCCACCATACCATCAATGGTCAACGTTACAGAGAACAATTATTGACGCCATTTGTAGAAGAGTTGCATCCTCTTGAATTTCAAGGTGTTTTCTTCCAACGGGATGGAGCCACAACTTACACCACTCAAGAAAATTTGAGGTTTCTTGATGAGTTCTTCCCTGGTCGAGTTGTGAGCAGAGGAATTTGGCCTGCCAGATCACCGTATCTCACTACGCTGGACTTTTCCATTTTTAGCTTCCTTAAAACCGAAGTCTACAAAGAAAGGATTAATAATTTGGATGAACTGATGGACCGGAGTACCTTAATATGCAATGAAATAACGGTAGATACATTGCAGCACATTTTTAATCATATGAAACGTCGTGTGCTTTTATGCATGCAGCAAAACGGTGGTCACTTCGAACATTTATTGTGAAACTGGCAATCAGTACTGCTGGTAATTAACGGCCCTTTTCATGGCCAAAACAAATACTGCAAATAGACAAATACTCAGAATTCGTTTTCTTTTGAAGAGAAAAACCAGAAGTTAAAAGAGGTTAAGTAGGTTATTTTGAGGTTTGAGCGGCGGTGGCCGTGTGGTTGCCTTTTCAGACAAATAAATTTTGTTTAAATTCAATTTTCTATCTGTTAAATTGCTGACGTGGATAGAAAATCTAATACAAGTCGTTATTGGCATACATTCAATATATTTCCAAATTGTATAACCCATATTTTTGTTAATAAATCGTATCCGGTATGATAATCACGTATTCAGACCCATATATAAAGAACCCATCTACGTATTATTTCTAAAAATGAGCTGTCCGGCACAGCTCATAGCATATAACTCATCTTGATTGATTGGCAGGGTTGTGAGAAGAAAGGAGGTAGTAATTAAAGCACGGTAGGAAATAAAGTCTAGTAAGCAATTTTGCCTTATCACAAAAATACACAAAACTTCTTAAAAACATATATAGTTTTCCGTAGAATCATGTTTAATTTTAAATTAGCTTTTCATTATTATTTGTTTTAAATTGTGTGTTTTGTGCCCATTTAGGGCACCATTCGCGTGTTATTCACTCTTGTATCTAATATCACTCACTCTCTCTCTCTCTTTCTCTCTCTCTCTCTCTCTCTCTCTCTCTCTCTCTCTCTCTCTCTCTCTCTCTCTCTCCCTTTCTCTCTCTTGTCTATTTAGGGATTATGCTAAGTTAAATTCAACCCCCTGTAATCAATTTGTTTGTTAGTATTGCAACGTTTTGACTGTTCGAAAATCACAACACAACGCGCTTTATCTCGATTAATTTATTTTAACTGACACTAACACTAACTACTAACACTTAATACCTAATTTATATTCTCACACAGATGTTTATTTATCTTTTACACGCGGTCGCCGGTCGATGGTTGGATCTTCGATGTTAGCGCTGCCGATTTATAACCAACTTCTCGAGCGGCTGAGTCGGCTTTTTATCTCTGAATGAACTTCCCGAAGAATCAAGACGTTTCTAAGAAACTTCTTATAGGTCCCGACGGTCTAGAAATATCTGGAATTCGACGGAAAATAATTGATTAATTGAACAAGGGCAGCTCCAGACGTGTTTATTTTACAGCAAGCCTTTTCGTTACAGTATTGGAAGCATAGCTTTCTTATGGCGGGTTTCGCTCGAAGCGCTGAATCGGTGAGAGGTGTAAACGCCGAAAAACCGTCACGATCGCAACGGCCAATTATCGCGCCGCGCTAGCTGTTTATCGACGACGTGTTACAATTGTTTTTGTATTGTCAGTTGCCGTGGTGACGCTAGCTATCAATCGTTTCACAAAATGCTTTAACTGTACAATAACAAAAATTATATCATCAGAATCAGCCTCTAAAGAAGAACCTACCTGAGTGTGGCAATTACTTTATTTCGTCTATCAACCGAGATATTTCATTATAAAATTTGCTCTTAAACGTAAACAGACTGACAGTAGACATCTTGGATTGAGATCTACATGGAACGAGAAAATCCTTCACGGAATCGTTTCTGGGCCTACGAATACGGTCTGGAAGGTTAGGTTTGTTTAGTTTGGCTTGGATAAAAGTATAAAGAAGAATAAATAGTACATTACGTTATACTAGTTTAATAAGACGGAGTATTGTCACACGAGTGCTTTAATAGAACGAGTGTGACAATACGTCTTATTAAACAAGTGTAATATACTATTTTATTTACTTTGCTTTATTAATTCATTAAATTTTGGCTGTTTTTCGTATTACACTAGGGAATTTTGCGTGGGTTGGTTACACTGACGTCACTAACATTGACGTTTCGTATTTGAATTTGAAAATCTACTAGCCCTAGGACATATTCAATAACTACTTACTTACGTGAGCGAAATGAAAGACAAGAATGTAGATTCATGAAATTTTCAAAGTTTTGTTTATTGGAATACTAATAATTTAACCTTGACGTCTACGCACGTCTACGTGACAGGCTGATGTACCAATTTAACAAAACTAAAAGTTACCAAAAGTAGTGTAATAATATGAGTATTATTACACTACTTACGATGTAATAATTAGACCATTAGTAACGCAATGTAGATAAAAGTGATTTATTTCGGAGTCGCGCTAACTGTTTGGTGGCAAGTCATGTTACAATTGTTTGTATTGTCGGTTGCCTGCTCTAGGGTTGGCGATTGTGGGCTGAATCGGTGAGTGGCTAGAGCGGCGCGATAGCGCCGCGCTAGTTACCAATCGTTTCTGTACATGACGTATATATATACGTAATTATATTATATAAAGCTATGTTTCCCCTCCCGGTCATTCCCAGAGTGCCTCATTTAGTTTTTTTAAATACTGTAACCTGTTTCACAGGTCTATCGAAGGGTGTGAATACTTATAGGGATTTTTAGAAAACAATTAGTTCGTACATTTGTTTTACCGCGTATCCAACTGACCTCGGGACGGACTAAACACCCTTTTTCTTGACCCGAAGTTTTCTGACCGTGGAACGGACATCGGTATCGCTTGTGCCATGTAATGAAAATAATCTCAGAGCTTTCCTAATATTAGGGAGTTATTGGAAGTGTAATAAAGTGTAGCAGTAATACTGATAGCACTATTTTGACATATACGCATGCGCAGTGGCCCACTAAATACTGCTACCCGTAATTGTGATAGTGCTAGACTTTATTACTGAAAAAATAAGGAGTGCACTATTACTGGAATTTTCCCGTATTTTGACACTTTTGACATTTGTCAGCTGATCTGTCGTTTTTATAACTAACCGTTTTGCATTCTCTATGGTTTGTTTACGTCTTTGCTTTTTGGTTTTCAATTGTCGAAATTCTTTAACGAGTAGAATAGTTGTGAATTTGTTTAAAAAAAACAATGAGTGACAAAAAAGTTAGACTGAGGTTTACGTACGACGACGACCTGCTTCTTTAATTTTTGTCTGTCTTCACCTCAAACTCAAACAAATAACAACAATCGGGTCATCCGCCAACTGACAATTCGACGTTTAAAAGTAAGGTTAGAAATAAGGAAATAGCACAAAACCAAAAAGCATTTCCAATAACTCGTTTTTTTCGGCCGCGATAACGACACCGCACTATTAATATACGGCTGTTGTTATTACTGCTGTCACTATTTTGAAACTTCCAATAACTCCCTATTAGCTGAAATACTTTTCTTATGTTACACGTATGCCATCTCATCAAACCGAATTTGCCATATATTTTTTTTCATTTTCAGTTATATTTTTGCTACATATTTCGTTTTCTGTGTAATCCCGTGTTTATTCAGTAACTAAAATATAATTTACATTTTTACCATGTCTTGATTTTTATCATAAAAATCCTCTAAGGATTCCAGAATTTTCGGTGTAAAAATTCCTCTATTGATTCGATACCGCCCGTCTCTCTCTATCTATCCCTCTCTCTCTTCCTCACTTCATCTTTTTTCCGATTCCTCTTTTTTGTGGTGACGTCTCTTCGGCGACAAATCTCGAGAATCACACGAAACCGCCCGCTAATTCATCGCGTGTCACCAATTTCCTTACACGTTCGCTCACGTGATCCCCCCGACAATTACCGCTTCCCCACGTCCTTCGAACACATTCTACGAATTCAATTTGAGAGGCAAGAGAGCCCCGGAGGATCTCACTCCGTCCCTCTCTCTCGCTCTTTCCCTCACACGTACTTCTTCTACTTCGGTTCCTCCGCCATTTTCCCAGAACGTTCGCCAGACGGACAGCTCAATTATTTACTGGGAAAGAAAGAGGGAAAAGTATCCAATTTATCATGGCATCGAAGGATTTTAACGATATCATCAAGTATTTATTTATCCGGGAGTTGTTGTTTCTGTTGCTCTCTCCGTTTTTCTCTCTACAGTCGAAGGAGATGGTGATGGATTTGGTACGTAAGTTGTTCTGATTTTCGAGGATTGTTTTGAGATTTTCCGTGAGTTAACATTATTCCCCTTTATAAATTCATACGGGGAAGGGGAACAGTTCACCTTGAAAGATATCCGAAGTTTATTCTCGGGAAAGTGTGATCGCCGCCCTTACCCCAAAACATTTTCAAGAACTGTTTTGTTATTTCGCCGTAAAAACTCAGATCAAAAATTCCTACTTTACCGCCCGTTCAGTTGCATTCGCTACCCCATCGATTTTTTAATATACGTGAATACTTACTCGACAGGGAGTGGTCGCCTCTTCTGCTGTCATTTTAATATTTAATATTTTCCTAAACTGCTTCATGCTTATAAATACACTTACTTTGAAGTAAGAAGTAATTGCCGTTCGTTTCATGTTCAAAAGTATAGATAGCGAGGTATCGATCGTCTTCGTTCTAGATAACCGACGATTCGTTTAAGAGAATTAAAAAAGAAATTCAACGAAATAAACTAAAGAAAAATTAAAGTATAATGAAAAATTAAAAGTAAACACTTTTATGAAAGCAATTTAACACGACATGATTTTATGTAATCCAAACTACTCCAAGGGAGTACCTCCAATATTCCTTTTATGAAAAACAGATCGATACAGATAAATTAAATAAGATAAATACAGATAGAAATAAAATTCATATATAAAGATCGATAACAATCATTGCTAAAGCAATGTGAGTCGTGAGAAAAAAATGTGTTCAAAGAATTATTATTATGTCATTATTAACAATATGCTAAGAATAGGGTGCTTCAATACAAGAGATGAGAAGGTGCAATTTCTCGCGTACAGAATGACCCAAAACCTAGACCCGGGAACGTAAATTCAACCACGAATTGGAAACGCAAGAACAACATTAATAATGTAACGTTTTAACTACGACTAAAATCACTACTCTACACGAATTTATTTTAGCCAGTTACACTAACTGTTATCTACTAATACTTAATCTAATTGATCTTAACAACTGTTGATTTATGTTTGACGATGCGACCGACATTCGTCGGCCGGTTTTTTACGACTCCCGGCGATTGTCATCGTCTCTCTTTCGGTCTGCTATTTATTTTGCCGTATGGAAATTCCAGAACAATCTCGTCCCTTCCCGAATATTCTACGGCTTCCCAGGAAATCCATCAGTTCGCCGAATATTCTTCGTTAGGAAATTCTCATAAGCCACTCATTCCGACGGTTGCTTATCTTTATGGAGGGCTGTTTCGTTACAATAAGAACGGAAAAGTTACTAAAAAATACCCCCTTGTCATTTGATATTCCATACCGTTTTGTGAAAACCTACATATATTCTATTCTTTTACATGGAACGGAAACATGTATATTGGAAAAGAGAATAATGCAGCGACTGGAAGCATTTGAAATGTGGGCGTTCCGCAGAATTTTAAAGATTCCATGGATAAGACAAATGTCAAACGAGAATGCTATCAGAATGATGGGAACAGAGAGGAAACTCTAACAACATGTGAAACAGGACAAAACAAGTTATCTGGGACATAAACAGAGGAGCAAAATACTAACTTTTGAGACTGTCCATGTGTGAAAGATAGAAAGCTGAAGGCGTCCCGGAAGACAAAAATGTCCGTTGCTTAAAAATGTTAGAGAATGGACAGGATTAGATACACACACACACCCTATTGAGGACAGCATTTATTAGACAGGAGTTTGCTGACAATCTCGCCAATTCTTATTGATGAAGGAGGCACCTAAAGAAGAAGATATTTACGAGACGACTAATGGAAATATTTGATTATTACTGCACCTTGCATTAATTCCTCTGGATCCCTTAAGTATTCTAGGAATTTAAACTAAGATGTAAAATGAAAGTAAAGTCGTTGTTAACTGCTTTGTAAAAAAGGGAGATTCAAAAGATATAAGAAAAATTAATTTAACAGTCGAATGTTACTGACGTTATGAATGGATTTGTTTTGCCATACACAACCGTCATAGTGAATACTAAACGACATTATCAAACACTTTTACTTCTTTAGGTATATGATCTGCCGCATTACCACTAGCCTAAATTTATAAACATGGGTTTCCCACACAGAAACAAGCATGCACGCACAATTCTCCACCCTCAACACACACACTCATACGCGCACGCGCACACGCACAAGGTCTAGACCATTTATTAATCTATAATTTAATCCATTAACTTAGCATTCACATTTTCTCGTGTAATTGGGAAAAATATTGGCTCCGTGCCACGAGCGGTCGTGCCTCATGCGGTCAATGTGAAAAATCGTGCCAGATGCGGTCACTCCAAAAATATTTCTACCTGATGTGCAGGTGTCTTCCCATGTGCGGTCGTCATTTCCGAATTCACCGAATTTCTCGGTAGACACCCTCGGCCGATATGGAAAAATAATTACTATGGTTTTCGACGTTTTGAGGCGTGAAAAGAGAATATATGAGATTTGTTTTGTCCTGTAAAGCATGAATTACTTGCGAGAGTGCAAGGAAAAACAATGTACTTATTTTCAATTTGTATTAACCATTAATTAACCATTAACATAAAGAATATGTAAAAGTATTTGTTACCTTGCGAAAATATTTTCGAGGGATCACATCTGGGACGTTTTTTGATTGTGACCGCATAAGACAGCCGATACCGAGTACCCCGATAAATTGGCCTGTCCTGGGATTTCGAAACTATTGACCGCACATGGCACTGACCGCACATGGCACTGACCGCATCTGGGAAGACACGAATATATTATGTAATAAATATCCTTCAAAATTAATGTGATAGCGTATGATCAATAATACAATGTGTTTCAAAATGATTGTCATCAAGTTGGCGTTGGAATTTCTGTGCATGTAATTTTTATGTTCCGCGCTCTATTGACTTGAACCTATTTCATTCTGTGAAACTGTGAAACGAAATGTCACAACAAGTGACACTTCGAACATTTATTGTGAAACTGGCAATCAGTACTGCTGGTAATTAACGGCCCTTTTCAGGGCCAAAAAAATACTACAAATAGACAAATACTCAGTTTCAAATACTCAGGATTCGTTTTCTTTTGACAGAGAAAAACCAGAAGTTGAAAGAGGTTAAGTAGGTTTTTGAGGTTATGTATAGTTAGTAGAAACTCTTATTTTCGCAAGGCGTTTTTTTTTTATTTTACATGGTAATTCCACAGTCGACTAGATGACAATCATTTTGAAACACATGTATATATATATATAATTTTCAGTAAACACATCTTTGGCAAAGTGATTATATGCCCCATAACCCACCTTATGCTTGTCTGGAGAGATTTAATGTAATGAACAATACAACTTAAACTTCATCACAGATTGCACATTCGAACACTGCACATACAAGATCTGAGAAATGTGTTCCATAGCATGTGGAATATATTAAATTAGTTATGTGACCGTATGATGTTGCTTTTGAGTAAGTCAGCAAAAAGTTATCAACTATGAAAATAAACAACTCATTCCTGATCTATGATATTAGTAACATCAAAAATAAAGATGAATGTACTTATGATTTCAGCAAGCATCAAATCAGGTTGTTTGTTTCTGCACTATTCTTTCACAATATTAAGGTATACTTTGTCCAGTCAGAGTTGGAACGGCAAAAGAAACACTTAATGGCTTTTTAAGTGGTGAAAAGCCATGCCGCCCGGTCGTCCATGGGCGCATCATTACGGATAATTAATCTAACAATGAATTCACTTCCAAATCGCACAAAAAAATGGCACACACATTCACACACCATTGCTTTCTCGAGTATAAGTGCCGAAGAAGACATTATAAGGAAAGCACACGTGGCCGCTGTGTTATGGTCCAATGGACCATCCAGTATCCGTAGAGTCTCGCGTACTTCCTCGTACACGATTTTACTGATCGACTGTACACCTGCGCCTTAGAAGAAGAAGAAGATACAAACGAAGTGCCGCTGTCGTAAAAAAAAATTGAGGTCCAATGGACCCTCTAGTTCTTTATCTGTACATATCCATACCGTGAGCCATCCATACATTCAGAGATATGATTTCACTTGGGCAACTGAACACCTGCATTTTAAAAATACCAGGGCGTTTCTGAATAAGCAAAAAGATAAGTCCCATGGTTTTGTATAGAGACAGCGGGCTCTTTTCTAATGTCCTCGGTAAATTTAGATTTTATTGAGTGTTCCAATTGCTACTGGTTAGAGTATAAAATTGTTTACTTATTTCAGTTTTATAACTTCATAGCGTATGTTCCGGTAAAAGTTAGAACTTCGACTTTAGCCAACGAAACGCAGTAATTTATTTGGCCGAGAAGGTTCTGCTAGACGTTTCTGCTGGAATGCAACCTATAAACGAACGTTCTCATCTTACCCACCCTGTATCGCTTCCCACTTCCCTCTGCCATCAAATCCAGGGACCCGAAATGCGTAAAAGATTTATCATCGTGGGCGTAAAACGCCATAAAAACTTCACTATAAAAATATAAACACAAGGCAACCCCCCTCCACAATCGATATCTACAGCGATCTGCACGGGGTAGGTGTGTGCTGGTGTTTCTGTTCCGGGCGCTTATCAAATTCTTCTTTCATCTCCAGATACATCACATAGCGGGTCCTTCTTTTTTATTTATAACGTAATATTACACTTCAGTAAACACCAATTATTATCCCTTCGGTATCACTGAAGTGGTCGGTTTGTATTACTTCCGAATACCCTTTATATCCCGTTATTTAAGGATTTCGTATCGCGAAGTGTCCGGCACATCCCTTCCCAAGGAGACCGAGGAGAGGGTTAATTCGACATAGCTCTGGATGTGGATCTAAAACAGCTTTTATGTGCTCTTTCTCTACTTTTGGAGTAAATTCCATGATATTTATTTACTTGGGAATACAATTTACACAGTTTGAAACAGAGCAGGAAAGATTAAAAAAGAGATTAGGAGGGGTAGATTCTTGGTGAAAAGAGTAGCAAGATTATGCCAGAGCCCATATGACTAGAATACAGCCATATGACTAGAAGGCTCCGCTAGTCATAACCTATTCTCAGTGTAATGGTCAGATTATGTTAGGTATCTGATCAAATTTAATATTTCAAATCTGTTTACAATAAAATGGTGGGATTTTGTTAGATACCCAAGCAGATACTGATTAGAAAAGCTGGATAGTATATAACCGGTTGTACCGAACAGTTTCTGTCCAATTGTACGTTATTCTAAATGTACGATCAGAGTGCGAGCGACCGGCGACGCGACGCGATAGCGATGAGACAGCGACGTTCGGCTGTCGCTAAGCTTGTCGTTGCCACGTCGCATCGCTGGTCGCTATCACTCTGAACGTTTGCATTTGGTTACACAATATGGTTCCGTTCTGCGGCGTCGCTCGTCGCATCGCTATCGCGTCGCGTCGCCGGTCGCTCGCACCCTGATCGTACCTTTATTGTACCTCTTGGTCTCCAGATTATCGTTTCCTGGGTCCATCTGTCTGGATCCTATCTCGCATATCTCCGATCCATTGACACTTCAGGCTTGTCACCCTTTTCCCAACATCTATCACCTTGGTTCTATCACGAATCTGGCTATTTCACATTTTGTGTCTCAAGGTGACTGCCAGCATTATTCTCTTCATGGCTCTTTCTGAACTTCCACTTGCTCTGCTGCTTTTCAGATTATTGCCACAGTTTCTACGCTATAAGTGAGAACAGGTAGGATGCAACTGTCGTAGTTTTTTTTCTTTTAGCTTTATGGGTAGTTTTCTGCCTTTAAAAATATAGTTCATATTTCCGAATACCACCTATACAAAATGGATTCTGCGTTTGTTTTTATATTTTTTAGTTTACGAAAAAATGCTAAAGGAAAAAAATTTTGCTTGATTTCATATGACCAAATCTCTAATTAGAATTACGACACTGTCAAACTTCTATTTAGAATTACAAATATTTAGATTTTTTTTTAACCAAAACATTAAAAAAGAACTAGGCTAAGAAACAACAATGTTTAAAACTATTATATTAATTTGCCACCCCTTTCAGCACACAATTCGATTCTAAGCCGCAGTTCCATGAAACTGTTGTTAATTTCTTCAAGTGTCAAGGACGCACCAGCATCTCTTACACGATTTTTTAATACTTCCTCATTGTGATGCAAGTTTTCCATGTAGACTAGTTGCTTTAACCGTCCCCACAAATAAAAATATAAAATAGTTAACTCAGGGCTACTTGGAGCCCATAATCCAATTATTTTCATATTGTTGATTGATCCAGGCAGTAACAATGTACGAACGGTGGGCCGGACAACCATCCTGTTGAAAATACATCCTCTGCCGACAAGCAAGTGGGAGTTCACTTAAACTATCGCAGAAAAAGTTGCTCAACATTTCCAAATAATTGTGCTGATTTACATTACCATCAAAAAAATATGTCCCTATTATTCCATGGTAAGAAACAGCACACCACACGTTTACCTTAACAAAATATTTACGTTTAATGCAATTCTAAAGTGAGGATTAGTATCGCCCCAATATCGAACATGTTGCGACGCAACAGTACCATTGCCAAAAAAGTTGTTTCATATGAAAATAAAATACCTACTTTTGTGAAAATTTCGGTTCCCCATTATTTTGTCTCCCATCCACATGCAAAAATAAAGGCGCGTTTCATCATCTCCCGGTTCTAACGAATGATTTAAAGTAGATTTATGAGAGTATAATTTACGTTCCTTCACAACTCTTTGAATATGGGATTTTCTCAAATTCATTTGGAGCTCCCGTCTTCGTAATGAAAGTTTAGGATTATCTTGCACCGCATCCAAAATTGAAACTATAGAATCCCCTCGCCCAGGGTCAATCCTTGACCATTAGTCCAAAGCCAATACTGTTTGAAAATTGTATCAGTGGTGAAGCGCTACCGGAAGAATGGAAAACATCTTACATATCTACCATATACAGACCGTTTCTACAGAGTCGCAGTATGTTATAAACATAAGAACGAAAGAAACGACATATATTTCTCGTTGGCTAAAGAGAGAAAGAACTTTTGCGACGTTGCTAGCTCGCTAAACATCACAGTCATCGCCACACTCTACCGGATCACTCGCTGTATAGCCTCCGACGGGAATATTGGGAATGGGTCACGGACCGGCCGGCCGGCAACGTTGCAAAAGTTTCCTCTCTGTCATACTAACGAACTACTATTAGTTTCCCTTTCGCTCTTGTTGATTTCGGACTCTGCATTTCGATAGAATAGGTCCGTATAAGAAAGAGAGAAGGGAAACCTGCGACATTTACCGTGGACCTGCATTTCTTTGTTCAATATCCAGAATTTATGGAAAAGTTATCAAAAATAAAATCTAGCAGGGATACAACTTGGAAGTCGAAGAATAGGCAGGCTTCAGAGCAGGAAGATCAACTATTGATCATTTATTCTCAATTTCTCAAATAACTGGTAAGAAAATAGCTAGGGATCAATAACTTCATCTACTGTATGTCGACCTTAAAAAAATCATATGACAGCGTACCAGAAACAAAACTATGGGAAGCCATGGAAACAACACATATTAATACTGCCATAATACAGTGCGATCGAATAAAAAATAGTCAAAGCCGGCCATGACCTAAAATACGCATGTCGTTTCCTAAAATTCTTCTTCTTCGGGTTATTAATTACAAACGTCAAGTTGACATTGACGCGAGACGATGTTGTCGAAGCAAATCAAACGTTTTCTTTTAGAATCCTGTTTTAGAAATGGGGTGAAGCTGGAAAAGAGTGAATTGCAATATTCGTATGTTGCCTGTTACGAAGAATTCCAGGAACATTTTCCCGCCGAAGATGCCAATCACTCGTATGACGATGTCAAAAATTAACTTCAAGTTTGACTTTGTCAGTGTCAATTAGTATTTTCCTTAGTCTGTATTTTTAAATTTAGGAACTAAGTAAAGCCATGCGGCTTTTTTTTCATGGCCTGCTTTGACTATTTTTTTATTCGATCGCGCTGTAAAAGCAGTTCAAAAACTTAACGAAAACAGCACTTCTGAAATCAAAGTAGGATGCAGAGTGTCGCAATAATTCCTTATTGACAAGGGATTAAAACAAGAATGCGGTTTGTCGCCTACGCTTCTTAAAATATACCTGGAATGTGCAATAGCAAATTGGAACAGAAAATGAAAAAATATGGATATTCCATTGATGGATTCCACAATTAAATATATACTCTGTGTCTCGCGGACCATCAAAAGTCTCACAGGATTTCTTATTAATAAGGGATTAAAACAAGGATGCTGTATTGTCGCCTATGCTTTTTAATAGAGCAAATATCGATAGACATTCAAGATGGACTGCAAGAAGAAGATCTATGGGAAGATTGAGAGACATGGCGACTGGGAATCGGAAGACGCCGAAAATCAACTTAAAAACGCGCAATGGAAATGAAGAAAAGCTTCCTTTTCTTTTAAAGGAAAAGAAGCTTAGATTGGGATTATTTCTAGAGTAGATTTGTTAAACGTAGTGTTTACGCCATTATATAGTGAATACATTTTCATATAGTTTTCTTGTATTATATTATGTAAACCAAATACCATATTATTTTTAAACAACACTAAAGTTAAATTATATTTTGACAATAAACGAAATTACAAAAAATTCGCCGTTTTTGATTCGTAAAAAACATGTTTTTTAACCCTGCTTTCAGGCTTCGGCAAGAAAATTACATATTGTTCTAAAGTTGGGAAGGAATAGCAGAAAAAGGAGAGGTGAAAAAGGCAAAAGAATTAAGACTAAAATAAAAACATAAAGGAAAATAAATAAAGATACCTACTCTTACAGTTTTTCTATTACACTACTGATTGAATTTTTATACTCTCATTATACAGGGTGATTCAAAATTGAGTGCAAAGATTTTAAGGGCGTATTTACCAGCCAAAAATAAGATTTTTTTTCCATATAATCGTATGTCCTAACTTGCTTCGTTTTCTAGATACAGTGTGTTAAATTTTTTTAAAAAAATCGGGTTTTTATCGATTATTTAAAAACCTTTCAGCCGATTTAAATAAAATTTGGTAGGCTTATTTGTCGTCATAATGACCTTCCTTTGGTGGGAATAAAATAAATTTATTGATTCCAGTGGCGTCTCAGGGGACTACCTACTTGATACTTATAGGTAAAATTATGGTACGCCACCGCTTTTTTGACAATTTAATTTTTCTTTAGATTAAGCGGTCAATATTGTAACTTTCTTGCCTCTTGAGCTTTACTCGTATCTAGCTTTGTTTCCAAGAAAAAAATCAAAATCGGGGCCTGGCCCTATTAAAACATGTAAGTAAGCAGAGGGCTGTGACCCTTGTTAGCAGTAATTTATTTTTCTCCGTAACCATGACACAATTGTCATTATTTACGTTTTGGTGTTTACAGTCGGTTTAGTTTTTTTTGTGTGGTTATTTTTCATTTTTCTTTTCTTTTAAAAATGGAAAATGAACCATTTTCATTCGAGCACCTTGCAGATATTCATTTTGTTTATGGTCTAGCTGATGGAAATGCGCTTGAAGCTCGTAGGATGTACTCGTTAAGATTTCCTCATCGTCGGCTGCCCAACTGTAGAACTTTCAGCAACTCTCATCAGCATCTCCGGGAATTTGGAAGATTCCAATCTACCAAAATGAATGCTGGTAGGCCGCGTGAAGTCCGAATCGTGATGACGGAAGAGGAAATTCTGCAAGTTATTGAAGAGAATCCTGCGTTAAGTACGAGGCAAATTGCACGGGATTTAAACCTTAGTCAATCGACAGTTTGGAGGGTTTTACATCAAAATAGTTTTTATCCATACCATATCCAGCGCGTGCAGGGTTTGCTCCCACGAGATTTTCCCCAGCGGGTACAATTCGCAAGATGGATACTAAATAATTGTGCCAGGAATCCGAACTTTTTATCTCGCATTCTATTTACCGACGAAGCCCAATTTACCCGCAATGGAGTCGTTAATTATCATAACATTCATGTTTGGGATATTGAAAATCCCCACGAAATTCGACAGTCGAACCACCAAGAGCAGTTCAGTTTGAATGTTTGGGCAGGGATTGTTGGGGACTTTTTAATTGGTCCATTTATTTTTCCCCGAACTTTAAATGGTGATACATACCTGGACTTTTTACAAAATCATTTACCCGGTTTATTGGAGGATGTGCCGTTGAATATTCGCAAAAAACTTTATTTTATGCACGATGGAGCCCCTCCCCATTTTCGAATAACTGTCCGCGAATATTTAGACCTTGAATTCCCCAGACGCTGGATCGGCCGAGCAGGTCCAATAGCTTGGCCATCGCGTTCGCCAGACTGTAACCCGTTGGATTTCTTTTTATGGGGCCATGTTAAAAGCCTGGTTTATGATGCAGGACCAGTTCCTTCCATTGAAATCCTACAACAAAGGATATTTCATGCCTTGGAGGTAGTCAGAAATACTCCCGGAATTTTCGAGCGCGTTCGGCAGTCCATGAGGCGAAGAATGGAGGGTTGTATCACCGCAGGAGGCAGCCATTTCCAGCATTTGTTATGAAAATCTGCTTTTCTGTGTATTTGTTACTTAGGCTAAGCTGAATTTTAAATAGAAATTAAACAGATTAAATGAGTCTCAATAATTGATTCGAATTTATTATTTTTTTAATGGGGCGAGGCCCAGATTTTGATTTTTTTCTTGGAAACAAAGCTAGATACGAGTAAAGCTCAAGAGGCAAGAAAGTTACAATATTGACCGCTTAATCTAAAGAAAAATTAAATTGTCAAAAAAGGGGTGGCGTACCATAATTTTACCTATAAGTATCAAGTAGGTAGTCCCCTGAGACGCCACTGGAATCAATAAATTTATTTTATTCCCACCAAAGGAAGGTCATTATGACGACAAATAAGCCTACCAAATTTTATTTAAATCGGCTGAAAGGTTTTTAAAAAATTGATAAAAACCCGATTTTTTTTAAAAAAATTAACACCCTGTATCTAGAAAACGAAGCAAGTTAGGACATACGATTATATGAAAAAAAAAATCTTATTTTTGGCTGGTAAATACGCCCTTAAAATCTTTGCACTCAATTTTGAATCACCCTGTATAGGTATTGTAACACTTGAGACGCCTCTTTACTCCAACTGCACAAAATAACTATTACGCCAGACTTATACAGCAAAAGACATACCACTAATGTATGTTTCACAACGATACTCGAAAATACCTTGTTAATAGATCATTATAAAGTATTTAGTCTTCAGCTTAATCCTTAATCATTTTATTTGCCTAAAACTATAAAATTATATTATTATTATATTAAACAATAAACATTAACAAACAAAATTATTAACTAAAAAGCTCATTAATAATATGTTATCAATAACAATTAATAATTAAATAAAATTAGAAATATATCACCATTAATTATTATTTCACCCATCCATTGAGCTTATTTCATGGAATATCATTGGGGAATCTTTGTAATAGTTTCTAGCATTTCTAATATGTAATAATGTGAGTAATTTAAATTCATATTTCATAAACCAACAGTTTATTCCCTTTTTTGGGACAATACCTCCGTGATGTTAGCATTACAATTTTTCAGTCCTGCCCTTAAATCGAATGCGCTCAACAATACACCGAACTCCGACATTCTAGGATAATTCTTAGCTGCTTACTTCTTAGCGTCATAAATCGCTACAGTATATTTGTGAATGTACCATACACAGATACTAAGGGTGGCATTCAGAAACGGCACTTAAATATTTCTTAAGTGTTCCTTAGCTAAGTTAAGTTTTTTCTTAACTTAACGGTAAGGAGCGATTTGTATTCTGAAACGTCACTTAAATAAATCTTGGCTGAGAAATTTTTAAGTCGCTATTTTTTCGTTTCGTGTCAAACTCTGTCAAAAACATAACCTACAACCTATATTTTTCATTGTTTACATTTGGGATATTTGGTTCATTGTTAATTTGTTGAGTCCTGGTCCTAAAATTGAGGAGTGTTGTGACTGTGTACCTGAGACGGTATACCTGGAATTCCAGGAAAACAACAGGGAAACGTCGGGCGTGTATTGAAGGGAATATGGTTATTTAAGGGACAGGTGGTAAAGGTATTAGGAAACTTCCCGGGAGCGAGCAGGGGCCCAGCAGGAGCCCCTAGCAGGACAAACTCAAGAAGGAGCACCCAATGCGGCGAGGCCGACGACCCACTACACCGTCAAACGGATCATAAGGCAGCCCAGCTGCCGATCCCAGTCCCCAAAGATGACGATGGCCCGGTGATGACCAGGACGAAACGGGCCTACATACATGGCTGAGTCACGGTTTTTTGTGATTTCCTGTGACCGTAACCAGAATTGGCAGCCACCACCGGAGCAATCGAGAGTGCCGCAGCCTTCCCCCTCACCAGCATGCTAGGACCATTAGATGTAGCACAAGATGATATTGTAACATATGCACACATGTTGCAGATGACGCTTAATAAAGATATTTAAAAGTAAAAAGTATTAGGAAACAGGTAGTGTTCAAATCACATTAACGAGAGAGAAATACACATAAAGGACTACTTTAGAAGAATAGGGGAAAGACGAGTTAAATGATAGCGATGGTCATTTCAGTAAATTTAAAAGAACAGTATCAGTTCTAGCGGGTAGAGATGTGGGTAATTGTAAGTAGGTATAAAGGCCCCACTGCCTTTTTCTACTCATTTTGAATCGTGCGCTTCAAGTTAGAGGACGTTGAAATGGAGAAGAGAAGGATTAATTTTTCCCTCAGTGAGAAGGCGTTGCTTAAGGAGCTGGTGGCAAGGAACTGCAGCATTGTTGAATGCCAACGTTCAGATGTGGTAACTGCAGACTCTGACTGGACTCTGTTGTTCTAAAGGAGTAAGGGGCATTCCTCGTTGATCTTGTACCTCTGGGATTTGTGTTATTAAAGGGAAAATAACATTAACCACATACTCTTTCGTAAATCGATAGCGCTTTTTAAATTCGAACTCGTCCAATTCATAGAAAGGCGTTTCCCTACTATACCTTCGGCCACGTAATGGGCGGTGAATTCTTTCGAGAAACTCATCGAAATCATCATTCTCATAATAATATCGCTCAATTCTCCGATAGTCATTGAAAGCGTCGTTCTCATTTTCAAACATCTTCAAAACAAATAACGAAATAACTTCTACTTTCGTCGACCTAACCTCAATGTTTCGGCTAAGAAATACTTAAGGTACCTCTCGAGCTACCTTAAATATTTCTTAAGTATTTTTTAAATGTAAGACAAAACTTTACTAAGGAGGATTCAGGAATAGAATTAAGTGGGAGAATGACGTTACTTAAGAAATACTTAGGAATTATTTTAAGTTAAGATTTCTTTCTGCTAAGGAAGGTTTCTGAATACAAATTCGGACTTAAGGAACCACTTAAGTTAAGAAAAATGTAAGGAACGTTTCTGAATACCACCCTAAATTATCCAATAGCATAGGTGTAGTTAGTTGAACGTAAATGCGAAACTACTTTGAATAAGTTTGAAATTTTCAAACTATTACTGCTACACGCTTGACCTAAAGGAACTATTCAAAATAGCGTGACTGGGTATAGATGGCAGACAAACACAGTTTTTAAGTTAACTGGAGCAATACCGTCTAATGGAAAAGAAAAGTTTACAAATAAGTTATTTAAGGTGGAAGAGGTCACTCGAAGGGAGATTGACTGCAAAATCTAAAGAGGCTCGAAGTGAAGCAATACCAGTGGCATTTGCACAGGATATTCACGTAAAGAATTGTAACGTTTATTTCTAATTTATTTGCACTGTTCTAATTATTCACTACACACTACCTAATTTATCTTAGACTATTACTGAACTAATTTATAGAACACACTTAACTATTTCCAAACTAATTAATTTATATCAGTCTAAAATGTAATTTATTTTGACTGGTTCGTTTTTCGCTTGTTTACTATGTCGCGCTTCACGTCTAATCTAATCTCCGACCGCAAGCCCGCTTACATACACCTCAATTGTATTCGCGATAGTCCCTGCAACAACTCGAAGCTTCTTTTTTTATGTAGAAAGGTCCAGAAGGTTATGTGGTAATAAATCCTTTTTCCTTAATGAGATGTTGCGGGAACGCTCGGAACGGTTTTTATTGCTCGTCGCTGCACTCCATAAGCGTAGCCGCGTTCCTTTGAGGAAAGCCGCCGACCGATAAGAGTAAAAAAGTCTCGCGCTGCTGTTTACATTTCACGTTACAGAATTTAGGAAGGAAACATAGTCAAAATGAAATGAGTTAAAAATATTGTTTTTAATCAGTAGATTGTACATATGAAATGGAATAGTTTAATTTCAATAGATATTATGGTTCCTTATTTCGTAGTTCGTTTCAACATATAAGGACATCCATCATTAGGCGACAGATCGACCTTACAGAAACTTGAACACATTACTAGCGGTACGAAATTGTACTTTCTTCTTTAGTTTTATACGATATTGTAAAGAATAAATGTTGCTCCGAACGCCCGAAATCGCTTCTAGACAGTGTCAGGCAGCTGTGGTGGGGGAAAAAGTCAGCCTTTTATACGTTTTCGAGCGTTCGGAGCAACTTTTAGGCCCTTTTTCTGTACATTTCAGAAAAAGCGCAGAAAAACCTCTATTGGTTGGCCTATTGGCTTTTATTTTCCGACAAACTATTTATTTTTATTTTTCAGCGTTTTTAAATGTATGCCTAATTTAAAACAAATGTTCATTTAATTGTTAAATTTTGTAATTACGTTCTATGGGATACGCCCTCAGATCCAAACCCGGAGAAGTACGTCACGCCCTCTCTCCAAACTACAAGAACTTCAAGAACTTCAAGAGATCATGTCACGCCCTGATCTCCGCCTACAAGAACTTCAAGAACGTCACAAAAAGATCACGTCACGCCCTGATCTTCAATCTATAAGACCGTCTTCAGCCTTACAACCTGGAGACAAGATTTATCTCCGCAGCCACCCACGAGCTACGAGATATGTATATACAGTCCACTTTTCTAGAGATCATTGCACACTTCGTTCATTGACAATATTATTGAAAATGTCATTACTTTTTTTTCGCTCTATCTTCGTACAGGGAAAATGTATTTTTTTTATTGGTACGCTATTTTGCCTATTTAAAACATGCTTTGGCGTGCGTAAATCGGGCTTTTTCGCACGCGCGTGTTTTAAAGTCGCCATGGAAACGTATCAACAACGGCCATATCAACCAATAACAGAGCGTTTTTGGCCGTAGCCGGACAAGCCGATTGGTTGCACGACGTGCGACGGGCCGTCACGAAGCGTCCCGAGTGTCATTCAAATTGATCATATTGGGTATGCATTTGGTTTTGGTATAAAAAATGGTACCAATAAAAAAAATCGCGTAAAGTATTCGTGGATAACTGCTCTTTCAAGCACTTGCTCTATTTCGAGCACTCCGGCTACGCCGTCGTGCTCGAAAACTCGCGCGTGTTTGAAAGAGCTCAATATCCACTCATACTTTATAATAATAATACTTAATTTTAAACACATTTTAATAATATACTATTATTTCAATTATTAATTTATTTGTCATGTTTTCGACAACATTCAGCAGTAATCACTCATCATCAATAAATTCAATGTATTATCCACTACATCAATTATATAACTACAGTTAATGCATATGAATGTAATTGGGATGCTGGTTATTTCGGTCTCCTCTTTATGTATGTAGGTACGATTTCAACTCATTGTGTTCTGAAAGTCGATACTCATAATTGATCTGTTCTGGCTTTATATTACATTTAAATTTTGATTTCCATTAATATACTAATGATAAACTGTAGGGGAGCATTACCACATTTACATAAATATTTGAAATATGAATCCATGAAATTGGCACTCTTGTCAAACCTGAAAGCCTAAAGGGTAATTCACGACTTCTAATTAGTCACCGTTTAATTGAATTTAGAAAAAATAGGTTCTTAAATTGATACTTTCTTTTTTAATTTCAATAATTCCCATTCAATTAGCCGTATCGACTTGTAATCAAAACACAACGGTTATGTATAAATTGTTCATATAGTAAAAATATATTTGTTTAAAATTGCATAATTCAGAGCGTCCTCGTATATGACGGTGGGTCGAATTGACCGTGTCCTTACGAAGGTATCCTAAAGGAATGTTGTACAGCGAAGGGGAACGTCAAAAGGGAAATCCAAGCGCGATTATGGACTTTATGTGTGATATGGTATATTAGATAAGTGTCAGTGAAGATCAGACACGGACGTGGAAGACCGTACGTGAGCTGGGAATAAAAAAACTTCCCGGGAGAAGGAAAGAAAGAAAGTGTGGGCGAGGAGCTGGGGGAGGAAGGAGAAGGGGCGAAACGGCGAAATCCCATAAATATGAACGCCGGTATTTTTTTTTTGAAAACGTGTCGCATGAAAAAGGTGAAAAACCTGACGAAAAGCGGTATTAGAAATATACACCTATAACGTAATTCAGAGGGAACGAGGGAAAGAGACTAAAGGGGGTAGTTTAGACGCTGCCGGAATCTGAAGCGAACGTGCGGGTCTTCTCGGTTTTATTGCTCGGGAGAATCGTGTATCGTTGTGGAAATGAGGAGCGTTTATTGGAAAGTCCTGTTTAAGAGGAGGAATCTCAAGGGATGTAGCCAGAGAGCTGAGGAAAAAATCCAAAGACCAAGATTTAATGAACGAAAACTAATTAAGTAATTGGGCGTTTGAGCTAGATCCCAAAATCATAATTTTGTAAGTTTCGCAGTAATAATTTGTCATATAAGATAGTGGACTCTCGTTAAGAATTCTTCAAATGTTTTCAATTCTGCAAAACGACAGTAACGTCAGTTGACATCTCTGATAGTATTCCATATGCCATAATTGCGCTTGCGGAAAATTGTTCGTAAGCACTCGTAAAATTATTCCCATGACAAACTGTACAAATGTAAATTATTCGAAAATTTGGTAGGAATAACTTCATCCATTAGCGTTAAACAATAATAGTGATTTAATCGCCTTACCATGTTGACATTTTGAAGCTAAATAAATAATCGCCGATGTTCTAAATTACCGTTAAACAGCCAGTTTAGGTGAAATAATTCGTGTAAAAATAATTCAAAGTAATAACCGCATCTCCATTAGGTCACTTTAACAACAGGATAAGTAGTCACGTTTGTAAATAAATTTTTAGTTTGTGGCATGCTTCATTGTCGATAGGTAAGAAAATAAATCTTCCTATTGTCTTTACAACAATTAAAATAAACGTTTGATTTTTAATTTAGATCACAATTTGTATCGTGTCTCTGGAATACGTTATAAGCGAGAAAAAAATTAAAACAGCTAATTGAGGAATCTTTGTTTGTAACTAACAAACTTGTAAACACTCATATTTATTGGAAATATAAGAATTATTTCTAAAACGAAAGGTTTAGTTAGATTAGTCTAACATCTCAAGGAGTAAATTAGTAAAGTCAAGCAAAGTGCGTCATACTGTCGTACGGCCGAAGATGAGCCATGATTAAACAAAAACCAGTTAAAAGAAGTTGTTATACTAAGTTAGGATACGATTCATTTCATAATTTCAACTTTAAACACAATACTGAAAGAAACATGTTTTCCTATATCAATTGCCTTTAGACTAATATCAGAAATGCACGAAATTACATTTCATAGCAATCCAGTTGATTCAAAAACTTTACAAGAATTCGACTTTCTAGAATATCTTTTAAAAATAGCGAAAGAGAAATACTTTCTTGCATATGATGTTGAGAAGTGACAAGAGAGGTTCATAGATTTTGGAACCAAGAAGAACCTCGTCTATTAACCTAACCCAGTTATACGGATAGGACATAAAGATTGCCTGTATACTAAGTATGTAAGTATACACTATTCATTGTGTAAAAATAAAGGTTTGCATTCCGTTACTTTATATTTTCTGTTACCAATTATATCTGAGCTAGTGCAGGTAGGTTCATCATCATCATCATGCAGCCACTTGCGTCCACTGCTGAACGTAGGCCCACCTCATTAACTTCCACTCTTCTCTATCTTGAGCCCTCGACGTCTAGTAGCCAGCTACCTTTTTCAAATCGTCGGTCCATCTAGGGGCATGGGCACTCGTGAAGCACTATTTAGCCTTCAAGTTTTAGCTCAGAAATGCTTGGACCAACAAAAGAGCCTATACATATGCTTCGTCGACTTTGAAAAAGCATTTGACAAAATGCCTCATGCATGACTCATAAATTCCCTCATCAACATAGGAATCGATGAGAAGGATATCCAGTTAATAAAGAGTCTTTAATGGCATTAAGTGGCAAAAATAAGAATAAAAAATACCACCTCTACGGAAACAGAAATTCGTAAAGGGGTGCGTCAAGGATGCATATTATCACCAAGTCTTTTCAACGTCTTTTTAGAGGAGTTGTTTAAATTCGTAATGGAAAATATTTCGGATGGGATCAAAGTAAATGAGGAAACCATTAACAGCATAAGATATGCTGACGATACGGTGCTCATGGCCGATACTGATATTGGGCTTCAGAATATTATAGATAGCGTACAAAGAGCATGCTCGGACTATGGTATGAAGATCAACGTTAAGAAAACGAAGACCATGCTAATTAGCAATAATCAGAATATCCCGATTCCATTCCAGATCAACGGTGAAGTCCTAGAATCGGTAGACCGCTTTAAGTAATTGGGTTCCTGGATTGAAAGGGACACAAACCCTGATAACGAAATAAGGGCTAGAATCGAGCAAGCACGTCAGGGATTTCTACGATATAAACGACTCCTGCAGTTGTACCTATACCGCAAGTCAGTGAAGCCATCCATTTTTTATGTGAAAGAAAAGTTATTCGTCTATAATCCCAAGATGTTTAAATTGTATTTAAGTATATTGAAGTATTGAATTGTATTGAGTTATAAATTGATATGTGGAAATATTATGATTGTGCTATAGACGAACTTGAAGAAGTAAATATTGGATTGACATATTACTTTTGAAAATCAACTTTCAAGTAGTCATCTATCAATTTAAAAAATTGTTACTGAGGGAGAAAGCCAGTTAAAAAATTCGGCTACAACAATTAGAAGCTGGTATAACCAACCACTCATGAAAGAAATAATGGCGATGTGCCCATCGGACTACTGTCTTATATTTCATACAAAATATTGGATAGTTAAAAAATGCTTGAATAGAATTTCGAGAGAATTTCAAAGAAAGGCGAAAAACAGTAAAATGTAAGTGTAGTTATAAGTGTAAATATAAAATTGAAACTAAAGTATTAACAATGAGAGAAGATTTATGTGAATATGTTTTCAAACGTGATTATACACATTCAATAATAAAATAAATATCCACAGTTTAAAAACAATTCCTGAGATTGATTTCGAGATGTTGAGTGTAACAAAACTGACATGGGTTAAGTGCCCTTCAGAGACGATTTAGCCAGAAACATGATTATACTTTATTATACATATTGAATAAAGACATACATATACATACATACACTATATACATATAACAGAATAAATGTTCAAATTTAAAAATAACTCTTCAGGCTGACTTCGACAATATTTCCAAAAATCGAAAAATGACACTCGTGTAATTTTACTTTACTCTTAAAGTGCCCTTCAGAAACGATATAGCCAAACATGTTATTAAACTTCGTTGTATATATTAGATAGTAGAAAAAAATAATGAAAGGTTATAAAATAATATTGGAGTGGATTGTGAGAAAATTTCAATAAAACCAAAAAATGGCAAGAGTAAAGTGCCTTTCGGAGAAGATTTAACTATAAATAATATTAACCTATGATATATTTAACAGTAAGATATATATTTAAGGTTAAACAAATTCTGGAACAAATTTGAAGAAAATTTCCAAAAATTGAAAAATGACAAAAGTAAAGTACCCCTTTATCCCTTCCAATTTTAGTCAAAATCTCATTATGAGTTTTTAAGAAACAGATGACCTTAAAAGGTCTATAAATTCTAATAATATTTCAAATTCGAAAAATCGACCAAATCACAATGCTTATATGTGAGTCCCTCATATGTGAAAATAACAAAATATAAAATCTATTAGCAACTCTAGAATGTTCTTTACACATTCCAATGATATGCCAATTACATTTGACCTTGATATTATAACCTATAATATTAGAATGTAAAAAACAGTAAAAATTATTAAAAAAATTGAATTGTTATATGGATATTATGTGATATGTTATCATATAATTCATGTATTTTTATCTATTATTGTGTTATTACTTATTACACATAAATATACAATATAAATATACAAAACAGTACATGTTTTTGGAAGGCAAAACGCCAACCTTTTTGTGGTTTCTTCTGGGTGTCAATGGCCTTAACATTTTTGAATAATTTACATTTGGAAAATCTGTCAATATAATAATTTTACTTTCGAATACTTGCCCTTTCAAACATTTTTTATTTAAGTGAAACTTCTTTGCGCACGTTGTATACATTGGTATGGGGTGTTGGTCGACAAACCGCGTCACGCCTGATGAGAAAAAAGCGGTGTTGCCAGAATGCGCGTAAAGTGTACCTCTTCAAGGTACCAAATACGGTGTTAGAGGCCGATTACTTAGAAAAGAAACATCGTCATAAGTGCGCAGAGACGAATTTTAGTTTGTTTACCGGGGTTGTCTAGCAACCATAACGTCACCGCTTGACCTTCATGCTCGTTTAATAATTCGGTTTGTGGAAGTGGCGTAGCGTAATTATTATTTTGGAGTGTTATTTTATTTGGTGGTGTTATTAATGTGGCGATTTTGGATTGTGTAGTGCTTAAACCTTGATTTAAAGAAGAACGTACAGAACTATTAAAGGTATGGTATAGCCCCAATATATTTATTTGAATTTATTAGACCTAACCTTTAATTCAATCATACGCCACTGATGCTGGTAAAGAGAGATAGCTGTATGGTGTGACGTATACCTGCGCGAAGTTGATGAGGGTGTTTCTTCTCTAAGCAACAGACTTCTACCCGATGTTTCCGTGCGCTACCAGCGGACACGTGGCAACAACGGAGAGCGCCGAACTCGACGAGTCGTGACGTACCGGGTGGACGGCCGGGTGGGGGGGGGGGACAGTCCGATCATGGCAGACGCGGTAGACGTATTGCGGCGTATAATCCATGTAATCCACTATCAATTAACGGTGTTGTCTTTTGAGCGCTTCGTTTCTTTCCATCGAACATATTTAACAACGGTTTGCACGGGAAAAATTCTGCGTTAATAAATATGTATTATTATTTATGTTGATTACTAATAAAACTTTTTATATATAAAAAATTGCGCTCTATTTAATTAAATAACAAAAAAGTAGTGCTTCCAATTTAATTTATGTCCATTGATAATTTGAACCGCACATAAATAAACCAATATTAATAATTTTAGTTATTGTTAATAATTATTAGCGTTAAATTTATTGTTAATATCTTTTTAATTAGTTGTTCAAATTACGTGAAATGGTTATAGTTAGTGAGTTCTGACGTACTTTATAAGTGTACAAAAGATGGGCTCGATCGGTAGAGTAGTTTTTGCAAAATTCTATTTGTTTATTCCGTTTCTTGAAAATATCAACATTTTCTAAGTCTAAGTGCTGTCCAGTCGGTTTTTCTAAATATATCTTAAAAAACTAACGACTCATTCTCTTCGCAAAAACTTATGTTAACATTCCATGTAAAAAAAACAATATCTTTTTATTGCTTATTTATTGAAGAGCTTAACAAATATTATAGCTTTTTTAGCTTATAAACATTTACAATAACTTGGTTGGTTTCTGTTTAAACTTTATGGCAATGATTTATTTGAAAAACCGTGCACCGATGGAAGTGGAATGCGCTTTACGCGCTTTCTGGCAGCTCTGAAATACCTATAGCGTTTTTCTATACGTTTTCGTATACGTTCTTGTACACGTTCTGGCTCTGGGAGGAAGTATTTAAAAATACTTAGTAGATCTCTTGAAAAGTTTGAATATAGAATATTTGTTAGTTACTTTAGTTACCACAACCCGATTGTGTCTTTTCTGGAATACGGTATGATTTCTAATGACCAACCACGAAATGACCATGATGAAAGAATGATTATATAAGTAATTACTGATAACGATAAAATATAGGTGTTTAATATAAAACTAAAGTCACTTCTATATCAAAAATTATCTTTATATATAAATAATGAAGAAATATATAGAATAACTGGAAAAAATCTCTATAAATATTTCATTTGTATATCCGGTCTCTCTGCGTGTATGTATGTGTAAGTATATGTGTGTGCATATGGCCAAAGATGTTTCACTTCCATCGTCTGGTCCGACGCAGACTTTTAAATTTTTGAACAACACTTTTCGGCCCATTGTGTTTCAATTTTACGAGATCTCAAACATTGACCTATAAGATGAAATCAACTGTAATTAAAATTGCAGATGTCCTGGCTAAGTTTCCTTTTCATCTAGATCTAATCAGTTTAATTTTATAACGTGGGATTTCGAGATATTTCCAAATGACCGGAAACCAGTTACAATTAAAACATTTATTCCATTACTATTCTAGCCATGCATTAGGTGATAAATAGTAAATACGTTGAATTTTACGAAAAATGTATGTTGTTAGGCTTTACGATATTTTGAGCAATTACCAGCACATTACCTACCCTGCTTTTCCCCTATAATGCTAAATTCACGCTGAATTCGCCTCCTTTAATTAATTATCACCCCTACATAGAGTACAGAAAAACAAAACTGGTAATAGACCCAAACGCAGTACGGCCTTAATTGCACCTCATTCAAATATTCCAATTTTTTCGCGTTTACTTCCACGGCGATGCACCCACATTTATACCACCTGAATTCGTAAAAATGGCAGTAATTACACCATGCACACGACGCGTCAGATCAAAGGAGTCGCCAACTACAAAAGGAGTAGTTTATTATACTGTGTTCTGTAGGAAAAAAGCCCTGAAACACATAACGTAGATGTTTATTACAAAGCACGTGCCCGTTTTGCGCTCGCTGAAAGTTCCCTCTGCACCGCTTATATGACAGAGTGCAACAACTGGGATCGGCATAGGTGCAACGTCGCAGATTTTTTGATTAGAAAAGTAAAAACTTACGACGGCAACGGAAAATTGGGAAAAAGATCTTTAAGGGAATTTCTCGGAATTGGATTTTTCAGGTCAACCGGGTAACAAAAGCGTCTCGTTAGAGATTCGAGGGGGAAGTGGCCGAGAGGGTTATCGAATGATAGGGGGGGAAGTGAGAGATTTTTATTTTTTTCAATACTACTCCCTTTCGGGGCTTTTGTTATGTAGAATCCGAGGGATCCGACCCATAGGCCGCAAGTCTTGGACAATTTAAGTAAACGAAAACACTTAGCTAGAGACGGAATGTGTTAGGTCCAAGTACTTTAAATCCGAGAGGTACATTAGGAGTATCGAAGTTTACTCTAATTAAATATATTTCTACTCGGCGATTGAGTCATCGGAATCCAGTTCGCGTGGGGCATATTGTGTTTCAAGAGATGATTATGCATGGCGTCGCGTCTTATTACAGTCACAGACTTCTCTTCTAACAATTTACGATGTAAGTCTCCTTTTTTGATCGATTTAATTCCTAAAACTTGTTGTTTAAAAAATACTGATACAAATTTGTAACAATTGTTATCCGAGGAACTTTTAAATATTTTTTAAAGCCGCTTTACAGTCATGCAATCCGGTGAAATTCCATGCAAGACGCAAGACAAATGACAGAAAGGCATGGGCAGTGCAAGCCCAGCTTGCAAGTTCGTGCAAGAGACTTGCATTAAAATATTATCGGTCTCGCCCGTTTTTTCTTGCATTGCAAGCGCAATTCTAGGGATAAATTTAGCTAATTTTGTGTGACCAACCGCACAGTCACAGAGATTGGTAGCTTCCTGGTTGGAATGTACAAATTCCTCAGTCAAAAGTGCGTTTCCCTTCCTCCTATTCAACCAAGGTTTCACCCACCAACTTTTTGCCGCTTTCTCTCAATCTGCTTTCAGTAGCAAGGCAAGGCAGAAGCAGCTATAATCGTGCATAATGATGCAGTGTCTATTTTTTCACGCTGAAATCTTTTCGCCACATTAATTTTATCTATTTTACACAGTAGGAAATTCACAAAACAATAACACATTACAATTAGAGGTTATAAATCGAAAATGTTGTCGACATTCCTTCATAGACTTCAGTACGTTGGTACACATGTTCCAATTCAAAGTAAGTTGCCTATCCTTGCACAACTGTAAAACAACTGACAAGTTTCATTGCATGCAAGAATTTGACCTTGCAATCCCTTGCTCCAATTACTTGCACATCCATTGCATGACTGTAAAGCGGCTATTACATACGTATCATATGCAAGAGCAGTGGCGTAACATTGTGGGGAAGTTGGGAGCGTCCCGGGCGGTTCTTTTTGAGGGCGACAAAATTTCGCAATTAATATTAATAGTATCTTGTAATACGAACTCAAATATTAAACCATTTCTTTTCGTGTTTTTGTCGCACCTACGATTCGCACAGTTTAAGATAATGATAGATAATGTTAATGTTAAGATATGATAATGTGGAAAACCTTATGAGCGCTATGGGTAGTACTAATCTGTTGAATTGCTATAGGCATGAAATTAACAGTTAGCTCACATGCCATTGTTTACTTGTTTTGGGCATAAGTGCGAGAACCTAATTTTTGAGCAAAGTCTACTACATTTAGGCAAAACAGTTCTATTAGACCAAACAAATGAGCGAAAAAAATACACTGTTGCGAATCATCGAGCAGGAGACCCGGATTTTTAGGTAATATAGGCCTAGAGAAACAAAACGTATAAGAGGACCCCACGAGACCATAAACATTAGGCATTGTTATTAACAATTAAACGTCAAAAAATGCATACATCTCCATCGAGTAAAGTTATTTTAGTTATCCCAATTCGATGATTGGATTCCTATTTCGAAGTATGGGCATTGAAATCTGTTGTTGTTATATTACACAAGTAAATTTATCTATCAGATGGAAATATGTTCTCGAAATTAATTCTCGAGTAGTTCAATTGGCAGAACACCTGACGCGATATTGGGAGATCCGGGTTCGTATCCCGGCTGAGCCACAAATTTCATTTTCAGATTCTCTTACATTTGTTTCATATAAATTTATCTATCGTTTCCGTAAAGATAGTTCTATTCAAAAACATTTTTCAGAAACCCTTTTTCATCTAATAAACAACCAAAACAAATATTTACTAATAAGAGAAAATGTTAATATTTAATACGAAAAAAACGATGATAATGTTGCCACGAACAATTTTCTGCCGCCGTATAAGAAATTCCGACTATTTTACACATCGCCATTTTTTTAAAGACAAATGTGAAAAATCGATCTAAATATCTGACGATATTTTGCTTTCGAAATATCATTACGATTTATTACTTTATATATGTATACATGTCTCATCCTTTCATACATTTCCCTTTTGCAATCGTCATTTACCACTTCTCTGATAACTCATTAACAGCCGTGGTCCAACTCGGTGATCCCCTTAATCCTACCTCACACGGTTTCGAGATTAATTCAGGTAGTTGTGGTGTAACTAGTTAGTCCACCCTTTTTATTATGAGCGTAAAAAGTAATGGAACGTATTCCATACATTTTCTGGAGCAGACATGATAGACGGCATCACAGAGGAAGTTGATATTTTTTCATTATTATCAGAGCACAAAATTAATACAAAAAACGTAATTAGTGTTGAAACTTTTATTGGATTAAAATATGTAATCAATTATTTAAAGCACACATTTTTCCTATGGTAAAATTCTATTCCGGGTTATTAACAGGGAGAGAGTGGAAGATAGCCGGATCGCCCTCTCCTCCCCGGCCGCCCACTCCCGAACCCTTCGCCGTCCAGAATTACCATACCGAGCATCCGTGGGGGTGATTTACATTCTCGGAGAGCAGCAATATACCCCCATTTGACTGGTGTATTCAATATGTATGGACATGCTCTGAGGTTATGGCTGGCATTGCACCACCTCCATGGAAATTTCGGTGGGGAGACGGCGGAAAGAAGAGGCGCCGCGGTGCGTGGGGACCGGGGAGAGGAACGTCCCTTATTTCGCGGACGATCTCAATGGAAAGAAAGAAATCCCCGCATCGTTCAATTTTATACGGGAACGCAGGTGGAATGTGGGAGAACTAGGGGGTGGGAGGGGGCCGAGCGAATAACGGAATGTGGACACGTTTGGGTGATTTTCTATTATTTCCCAGGTTTCTTTTTTCCTTCGCTGGATTTATACACCTAAGGTTCTCGTTTTGATTTCGACACACTCCTAGCGAGAAATAGCCTCTATTACGAAATTTGAAACAGGTTAAACGGGAAAACTATTGATGATCAATTCGAATAACGGGTTATGTATGTCTTTTGTACTTTTTAATGGAATTAAATAAATTATTTGCACAAAATTTAAAGGTTGTTAATAAAAGTTTCCAATGATAAAAGTCGACGAACTTAACTGGATGCTGTTTCCTTTATTTTATGAAATAATTTGTTGATGTGTTAATGCTCATATTCAGTACACTATTTCCTTAATGCGAAAAATATATCATAAGAGATAAGTCTATTTTTTTAACAATACCATTGAACAATATTGCGTATGTTTCAGTAAATTCAGTTTTTACTTTGGGTATGCCGACGATAATTACAGGCCTATAAGCTTACTATCCCATCTATATAAGGTTTTCACGAAAATAATAAACAAGAGACTGGAGAAAAAAACTATAAAAGTCTGCGTCAGACCAGACGGTGGAAGTGAAACTTCTTTGACCATATGCACACACACACATACACACACTGCCCATGGTCGATCATAGTTGTCGAAACGCTGATGCCAGAGCTTCGCCGTCCCTGCCAACCGCACCTGCAACAGAGTGCTCTTCTCTAAATCTGTCCAGTCAGATCGCCTCCAAGTTGATCAATCTTGGAGAGCCATCGCGGTGTCCACACTGCTCTCCGGGCTGCTGGGGTCGATAAATTCCACCATCTTCTTCGCCAAAAACGGTCGAAGTCGAGCACTCGTCTGCTCCACTGCGGATTCCTCGCTGCGGCTCGATCCAGACGTTGCTGTCTGCCCCGACACGATCAGAGCAACAATGGTCGCTTGTTGCCTCGCCGCTTCCACCATCCAACCATAACCTGAAAACTGGTATCAAAGAGCAGAAAATAGAAGTGTATGGTCAAACATGAGAGAGGCATATATCCAATGGATAGAAGATGGCTGAAAAAAAGAAAAGAAATAATATAGGTAAAACTTATATATAGCTTTGATTATAAACAGAATCCAAGAAAAACTACTACCCTTACTCTTACCCCTTAACATAGTATTTAAGGTGTTTGCAATAAACGACCAAATTTGCCACGGCCAAATATCCCGACGTCCAAACGTCCCTACGTCCAAACGTCCCTACGTCCAAACGGCGACGGCCAAACGACGGCGGCCAAACGTCCTAGACCCATGTTTTCCAACGTTGACTATATTAATAGTACTTTAAACTTTATGTTACTTATGTTCAATCTTTGCTAAGTTCTGATACTAAAATAAGTGGTATTAGTTTGTGGTGTATAATAGTTAATTAAATTTACATAAATACCCTTCAACGAAAACCGTCTAATTGAAAATAGCTCTAATAGTAATATTAAGACTTAATGTGGCATAATCTTCATTTTAAGTATTTTTAGTATTCTCGTTATATTGTTGTTGAAGTTTGTGGGCGTCAGGTACATAATAAATCGTTTTTTTCTGTAGATTATCCATTTATTCAAATGAAATCTGAGACTTAAGGAAAATTGTGAATTATTTTGTCAGTCCTAAAAGTCATAACTATATAATATAATTCATGTATTCCGTACACGTAATGTATTCCGTTTTCAAAATTTACATATGGATATTATTTCTTATTACTTATTACAGTCGTACAATACACAAAACATGTAGTTTAACACATAATATTTGCATATATGCATATTTATCTGTAGATACATGTATGTGATTCAAACGCGTATGTTAAAGTTTTTTAAGTGCACATCTGGCTGTGTTCATCCGTAAAATTTGTATAATGTGACAAAATCATGTTTTGGAATCAATTTTAAAAATAGCTCTGTACAATATGTACTTGTTCATGGTTTCAAAATGAACGTTCATTAATTTAGTTTTAGAAAAAATATAATTCGAAATGCGACATTTTGGGAAAACTATCGGAGTTATCCATATTTTCGACAATCATTGTAATTAGTACCAGTCGGAAATATATTTCCATACGGAGAAATTTATTGCGATAACTCAACGTACGTGTCGTGCATCTTCCCATAAAAGCCAATACACTATATAAAGCGTAAGATGATAAAATCGTTTACATTACGATAACTGAAATTTTTCCAATCAACCTTTAATATCGGAGATGTCCGTTTCCTCGCCTGAATTTTTCCACGAATCAGGTAATCAGTATGCGAGCTGTATTGGAGCAACAAATCAGAAGGGTGAAACATCAGGGTTATCGGTGTGTTGTATCTAAAACAGGAGGTGGGGGTATACCCACCTTCCTACGCCACTACCCTCAGCTTATTTTCATATAATTTGTATACGATAACGCTATCGTTTTTAGTGCCTTTTTGGGGAATTAATTGGGTCTTTTATGGATCGGGAGAGGATGCTAAAATGGTAATCTTTATCGGCAGTGAGAGAGGGCGGAAGGAAAGGGTGGAATAATGTGTTGACAAAGCGATTCCGATGAGGAGATTTTGCAAAGGATTTGGATTCTATTAGAGAATTTTACGCTCCGACGGTCGAAAGGATCACGGCCCTAATATTTATTCGGTGAAAATACACTTTCATATTTTTATTCCACTTATGGAATAATCGTGACCCCTCTACCAGGTAGGTATATAACGATGGCATTCGATTTTCTGGCGGAAAAATAGAAATTCTTACATATAGCGGTTACAATCTAACACAAAGTGTAGCCTTACTTTTCTAAAGACGTTTCAGATATTCGATATTCCTTCTCATTTTTCATATGAAGAAAATTTAACAACCTGTAAACCATTCTTGCTTTGATAGGGTTCAACACTGGAAATTCCTGCACTAGCTAGCAACTCAAACCACATTTCTGCGGTCGTAAATGCCCCCTTAGAACAGTCTTCTTAAAGTGCTATTATGTACAAAGCCGTAAAGAGTTCGCACTGGAAATAGACAACACGTTTTCAGTCAGCGATATCGCTGAAGCAAAAGACAGGACTGATTATCATCATTTACGTAATATTTTAGCCCTCATCAAGGAAAACACATCCACATATTTTGATAACAATTGAATCATGCATTATACAATCCTGCAAATTGTTTAAGAATTTATTTAGGTCATACTGAGGATTTTAGTATTTTCCCCATTTACGACGAAACTGTTTTGTCTATTGATTAACTTCATTCGAATATTGTGTAATAACCGCTGACTAAAACACTGTTTTTGAAATATATTCTGCTTGTGGTAATTGTATTCATGTTGGAGCGATTGGAATGATAATATCCCTTACCTTTACGGCGGATTACTGTTATAATAAGTCATTCCATGTGCGTGCCACTAGCCCGCAATAATAATAAGCAAATAACAAAAATACAATATTAGACTAATATTATACAACACCATCAAGTGGTACAGGTCTAACGAAATTAATATAAAAATGCAAGTATTCACACCGTTAGGTGAGTACAAAGAATGTTAATATATATCTAAAGTGTTGCCATTTCATTTTAGTTGTAATGATAGTAGTGTTAAGAAAAAGGAAGAGATTATTATATTATTAGTGCAAAGACAATTTATTCAAAGTATGCAAAGTTTAGAAGTTCAGAGGATTATTTTTTAGAGTTAAAGTTCGTTTGCCGGGATTGTTTAATGTACAAGGGATTACTGGATATTCATGTGTCATATGGTACATCAATATATTTAATAGTAACGAGATATACATAATTCGTTATTTTTATAAAAAAGTTATCCCTTTCACGGAAAAGAACATGTATTTCTTTAAAATATTCCTGCCTCCCCCGTTTAATAATAAACTGAATTGATATACATTATACCCGATATTGAGTTCTAGTTACCTACGTTTAAAGTAAAATCGTAAAATGGATTAACGATACTAATTTATAAGGTATTGCTACTCTCCATTTAGTAGTATTGTACATAAATGAGTATCAAATTCATTCACAAATGAATACTAAAACAGTTTCTATTTGGAGAAATTTCTCAAAATTTTCTTTATCATAAATGGATCTAGAGAGTAAAAAACTACACAGGAGTTAAATTACTCCTTTGCTAATGTTACAGATAACTCTGAACATCTCATTATTAGTGTTATAGTTTCACTACCAAAGCAAAATGTTTAGTCATTTCGATTAAGTGGAAAGCCCATTTAATTATGACGGATCATAAAATAAGACATAATTGAATATTTTTTTTAATGAAAATTCTAGTAACTTTTTAGTATACATGTCATGTTAAAGTCGGTTATAGTTTAGTTAGGTAATGTTAAATGTATTTATTTTTAAGCTTATTTTGTGGGTTTTCAAGCGAAAGATTTAAGGTCCCACGTCAAAACAAAATTTGAAAAAATGTCTACATTTTTATATGTATACCTGTGGTACATGTTTCTCCCAAATTAAAAACCACGAACGGTTCCAACTTTGAATTTAGACTTTGTGATACACCAGGGTCTCTTAGTAAGTATTTCATTAAAATCAATCGGGATGAAGAAATACTCTTGTCATTTTTTGGTTTTTAGAAATTGTCTCAAAATTTGCTACAAAATTGTTTTTAAACTTTTAACCTTTGTTTTCTGTTGAATGTACATAATAAGTTTAATAACAATTTTGGCTAAATCGTCTGTCTCTAAAGGAAATTTTACACTGCTAATTTCTCGCTTTTTGAAAATTTCCTTCATAAATAAACTTTAAGTATTTATTTCACTACCGAACGTGCGTATAAAAGTTTAATCACATTTTTCGTGAAACCTACTGTAAAGGATACTTTACAATAGTTATTTTTCGGTTGTTGGTTAGGTTAGTAGGTTGGTTTTTTCAAAATATACTCTAATATTTTCTTTTGAACTTGAAATATTTTTCTGCTATTTAATATGCATGATAAAATATAACATATCTGATTCAATTTTCTCTAAAGGGCAGTTTACACTAGTCATTTTTCGGTTTTTGAAAATTTTCTCAAAATCTGCTCCATGACCATTTTCTAAGCTTTTCGTATTCATTTCTCAATAAACAGTGTTAATAAAGTTTAATTACATTGTTGGATAAATCGTTTCAGAAATTTAACTGTATTTATTGTTATAGAAGAACTTTGTTCTTGTCGTTTTCCGATTTTTCGACATTTTGTAAAAATTCATTAATAGAATTGGTGTTTTCATACATTTAATATTTATTCTAGTATCGAATATTGTAATAAAATGTGAGAAAGTAGTCTGATGGACACATCGCTCTTGTACTTGACAACTTTGGATTTTTACGTATGTTTCTGCTTGAACAACGAGATTACCTCCAAAAATTTAAAACGTTTTGGTTGAGCAGTATAAAAAAATTATTAAGTTGAGCATGCGTTAGTAGAACGTGCTTGCTCGACGCTATCCTTTCTGACGAATCAGGGAAAACTTTTGATTGTTTATCGGTTTACAAAATTATTCAGAAGTCACCAAATTTTGTTACACTTTCATTTTCTGGCTTCTTACCAAACATTTAAAACAAATACTCGGTTCAAGGGATTTTGAGAAAATGTCGATAAACCTAAAAACAATAAATGTCAAGTGCCCTTAGAGAACCTTTAGCCAAAAATGTTATTAAACTTTATAATTCGTATTCGACAGGGAAAAAAAATTGATACAGATTTTAACAGAATTTGGAAAACCTAGAAACACCAAGAGCGTAAAGCTCTTCATAGGCAATTTAGCCAAAAATGTTATTTAACTTCATTCATTATACATATTTATTAGTATAAAAACATTCAAAATTTTAAACAAACAGAAGATTTAGATAAAAATATCAAAAACATTATTACTATATACATTAACGACATTGTGACAACAGTGACATTGCACCACTAATAAAACTTTTCAGTATTCACTAAACACTTTCATGTTTGTTTTAAAGTAAATGCACTTTCTCTTTGGTAGAAAAAAGGGACTTGAAACTCATTCAATGGGATCGTGTAAGAAACAGTTACCAAATGAACCAGGTTCAGTTTTGAAACTCTTTATTCTTCACAAACGTCCTATAATCATTTATGCTAATTATTACAGAATACGCCGAAGCAGCATTCAAATCCATCGGTTGTAACTACCTGACTGTATCTTAAAAATTTTCTGACTGCAGTGCCCAACTGGTACGGTTCCATAACACTGCGGCATCTTTCTAATTTTCGTTTCAGTAGCCGCAGGACTCTGCGTATAATGACAATTTTTTTTCACCATTGACGACAAAGTATGGATGTATTTTAACCTGCACATCCTTTTTTTTAACCTGTTTTTTAACCGGCGTATCATCCATTTTGGTCATTGATCCATCATTATTCCATCCATTCTTGTCATTTGTCTTGCAGTATCAAAAAGGGTTATTTGGAAGTGCTGTCTCATAAACCGTTAAATTGAACATTGTTAGTTTTCTAATGCAGTAATAATGGCGAAATTTGCAGCGTATGGATCGAATGTGGATAACATGAACGATTTATCAACTTTGGCCCTTCCGTGTGTTCTGCTTTAGCGTGCGATTTTTTTCTTATATGGTGTTCAAAATCCACCTCCAAGATTCTTCATGATTAGCTAGCTGATATCTCGAACAGTTTAAACATTGACCTTCTTCAGAACGAAAAAAGGCGGTGCTGTTTTTTCTGTAAATTATACTTTTTGGGATTGATAAATTTGAATTAAAAAATTTTCCTTCGCCGTGTAACGTAGGCAACTTGAAAGGGTCTGGCTAATGTTAAATCAGGTTGGTCAAAATAAAAACAAAATGAGAATTTTGGAAAACTAAATAGAATAGCAGCACTTAGATAGATGCATGGATTAGCAAAGCTAGCTCGAAGTAAGCTGGTTTCAAACTGTATTAAAGTGAAAGATTCCGATACCTATTACGTTGAAATAGCCATTTTAAAGTTCATGTACCGGACCAACCACATAATTCGTTGCTAATTTGTAACGTCGAAATTAATTTTGTTGCTCGTACCGTTTTCGAGAAAGAGTGGATATTCCAGCGTAATACTACGCTAGAATAGCCACCCCTGCTATATCCTCTACGCAATATGATATTGGCGTGATCCAGGCGAGATATTTTGTTACTAATTTGTTGCTTTCCGGCTATCGTGTGCACATCCCCGAAAACCATCCTACTGACAAATAGAGAAATAGGCATCCCTCTACATCATCAAAGAAAGTAATGAACAAAGTTATTTTAGAAACCGAACATCATCTGAGATCTTGTTATTAATTTGTTGATTGAGATCTGTATCGATGACAATTTTTTAACCCGCTCCGTTTAAGAAAAGCTATGACTCATTTGGCGTTTAAGTTACCCAGTAGTAATGACGAGTATATTTCCTTAACGCAATAAAAGCTATCGATATAATTGAAGAGGTATATACATGTATTATATGTATTATGCAGTATATATATATATATATATATATATATATATATGTACATACTACAGCTATTTTATTGAATTCAGGCTGTCCCCAGGTATCCCCCAAAAAACAACCCTTCCGACAGATACACACCCGCACATTTCAAGGCGGTTAATTTTTGGATAAATTGGTGTCGAGTATAAGATAAATTAGAAAAGTATTAAAAAAGCCGCGCTGATCTCCAATGATGATTATTTTCTAAAATAACTATGAACATTATAGTTTTTTTTTAGTAGAGTGCAGGAGTGCGGACCTGTCGGAAGGGGAGGATTTAAGACTTCACGATAGCCCAAAATCGCCTGGTGTCGCCTGAATTATATCAGTCCTATTGCGTACACGAGATGTCAGGGGTGGTTATTTTGGCGTAAGATTACACAGGCATATCTAGTGTTTCTTGGAAACGGATCGAGCAAGAAAATGATTCCGACATATCAAATTAGCGATAACATAGCAACAAATTACATTAATGAAAAATAATGGTTTTGCCATTTAAAAACTCCAAAATGGCGCCAGAAAGGTAATTTTTGGGGTATGTTTTTTTTTAATATATCAACAATAAAATAAATCATTCGCATAGAACTGTGATAAATTCCAGTCTACAAAAATAATGGCTGTAAAAAGGGCAGCTCGAAATGTAATAAATTTTTGAAATCACGACTTCAAATTAGAGTACGCATAAAAAATTTACTATATTTCGTGTTCTGGATACCATATACCTTCTTTTCTTAATCTCAAGTAACTTGATAAAATACTAAAACAAATAGCGCATTTTCATTACCCTGGAATATTGGAGAATGGCGAAAAAATCGACGTTCTATTATGAAACAAAATTCATAATATAAATTCTAAAATGTTGCAATAAGTCTTTAAATTGTGCATGCATTTTCTTGTGTACACCTTAAATTTAAAAATGTTAAACTTAAACGTCTTTTGGATTATTTAGATATTAATTAGTCAGCTGATTGTTTGTATATCACAAAACTTGTGAGTTAAAAGTAAATATGGTTAACATTTTTCTTCGATTTATATCATTTTTGTATTTAATCTCTTATACTCATTAAAAATATTTAGTATTATTATTTTAAACATTATATTTTTATTTTAATTATTTTCCATTCTTTGTATATAATGTAATATTGGAAATTCGTTAATATATATCATTATCTGTAAATGGCACAAAAAACCTAAAATTAATTTTACATAAGAAGTAACTGTAATTTTATAGAATATTAGAGAGAGGAAAAGCACTACTTTTATGTTTATAAACATGAAAATTATATTATATATATACAATTAATTTTGTAGCTTTAAAATTAAAAAAAAAATCAAAATCAAAAGGAAAAAAATAGTAAATCATTTTTGTAACTAACTCACAATATTGGGTTAAGTATGTACAAATAATCACCTGCGTTATTATTTTAAAAAATATTTAGCATTTTAAATTTTCTAGTTTACATTAACACATGTATAAGTAAAAGATTTATTACAAAATTTTGGTATGTACATTATAACATTCCTTTCATAGTAAAGCGTATATTTTTCTGACATTTCCCGATTTTCTAGGGCAATGAAAATGCTCCAGTTGTTAATATTTGGACAACTTAACCCAGATGAGGATAAGAGAAGGTCTTAAATTGTCTGAAAGTTAATATGTTGTAAAAGTTTGTTGTGCGCTCTAACTTGAGGTCCTAATTTTCATCGTAGCATATCATAGCCCAAGCTTATCTCGCCACCATCTCTTCTTGGTGTACTTACACAAGTGCTATCACATTACAGGTTATAACTTCAGGCACACTGGAGTAATTTCTTATATATGAATTATTGTATTATAATGTTACGTTTTTACCTACGCGAGAATTACTACACGACACGAGTTGTCTTACTTACTTTATTTTGACCACTTAACACTCTAATTTATTTGTACACTTGCACTACACTTAGCTGCTAATACCTAATCTAATTTATCTTATCTCACTTACTATTACTTAACTAACTGATTTATATTGCACACTGTTTATTTTTCTTACTGGCGGCCTGGCCGACATCCGTCGACCGGTCTACCGTAGACTCTCTTGTCTATCGCTCTCCGTCTGCTATTTATAGCCGTATGGGAAACCCATAAAGATCGAGACGTTTCCGGTCCTTTGTTCGGGAACCTTCCTGATAATGCTGGAATACTCTACGGCTTTCCGAGAATTTCACCAGTTCCCCGAATCTATCTCGTTAGGAATTTGTTTGAACCCATTCCGACGGGCGCTTATCTTTATGGCATCTGTTATGGCTTCTATTTCGTTGCAATAAAATATACTTAGTTTGAAATGTCACAAGTTCAACCCTCAATGTTATATTGGGCTATAATTTTTTTCGAAAAGTTGCATCTTGGCAGCCAGTGACCGTAGAAGTTTTTTTTTTTTGAATAAATATTGTCCAACCAGCTTGTTAGTTCACCTAATAACAAACATTTATCAAAGTATCAAAAAAAAACAAAAAGGTTACTCTATTTGTTTGTAACCAAATACAAGCATGTTTTTGGACGTTATTCTTTACAACAATTTTAGAATAAATTGGTTATCTTTTTCATTATCCACGCAGCTCAATCTTTAATGGATCCATCCACTTTTGTCAAATATTTGTAGAAGTACTTGGGCACCAAGAAGGATTTAAACGTTCTGACTCTGGAGTAAATAATTAAGAAGTATAATAAACTATTACACTTATTTAATAGATACATATTTCGGTATAATAATACAGTTATTAAAAAAATAAGATGTGGGAAGAAATATGCGAGGAGGTGGACCAATCCTTAGGGAAAACGATAGTGACGCAGGTCTATAAATTTATAAGAAGTCTTAAGAAAGATAGAAAATATGATGGAAATTCAAAATAAAAATTGGTAGGAATACTAGATACAAATCACTATTAACAGAAAGTAGACATGATTTGATAGGGGGGTTAGACAAGGTCACAATGACAGAAAACATAGAGATACAGAACTGGATAAAGAGTTAACACAAATGAAAAATGGGAGAACCTTGGGACCTGGAGGCATTCCCATTGAGCTGGTGAAACTCAGACCGAACGGTGGAAGCCTTAGTAGATATTATAAATGCGTGGTGAAGGGTTAAAATATTTCAGAAGACCGGAATTTGGCCTACATTAGCCCCATATGAAAATGGAAGACAGAAAGGAATGCGGAAATTATAGAGGAATTCAGGAAATAAATATATGAATGTAGAGATAGATATAGATCCTCAATATGAATATAGAGGAATTAGTGTGACTAGCTCACTGGGACGGTTGTATGGTAGCATATTGGAAAGACGAATAGAAGAGGAGTATAACGAAATTGAAGAACAGAGTGGGCTCACAAGACGAACCTTACTAAAATATATGTAAGAGCATTTCTAAATATCTAAATACGAAATACTCGCTCGAAGACACAATACAGTAACGAAGGGTTTAAAACAAGGATGTTGTCTTTCTCCTACCTTATTTAATTATATATCCAAGAAGCACTATACAAATGAAGACAGAAGTGCGCGTGAATGGGACTATCAACACTGAAATCAGACCAAGAACCAACAGAATACATTATATATATATATATATATATATATATATATATATATATATATATATATATATATATGTTTAGCAATCATAAAACAAATTATTAATATTTTAAAACTAGTGCAAAAAGAGGGTTTTCGGCATTATCTCAATAATTTATTTATCAATTTTGACGCAAAAAAACATATTGAAAGTCTCTTATATACCTTCAACTTCCACCGGTACAACTTTCCTCTATCACATAGCCGAAAAGGTCTGCAGGAACATAGGTTTCAATTTGATCCCATTTTACAAATTGGAAATTTAAAATAGACCGGTAAATGTAGGTACAGAAGTCATAAAAATATTTTTCAAAAGTATATCTACTACTAGATAGCGCCAATATAAGTACCCTGTTTTTTCTAGTGTGTAAGTAATTAGAAACCTTCACAAGAGATTTTGTTTTAAATAATTACTAAATAGCTCTTTCACTCTTGAAGCATTCAAAAGATATGGCTCATAACTCAAGTTACCATAGACGTTTCATCGAAAATTATTAATTAGTTAACGAGAAAATATGTTGTTCTCTTTCACCATTGAAAAGATGTACTTTGCGATTGTCAGTTTAGTGTGAAAAATGCAATACTAATTCAATAATAGTATTAAAAGTGCAAAGTGCGAAATATGGTGCGAAAAATAAAAATAAATTCGACCTGATTCGACCAAAAGAAGCTCTCAGTTTGAGCGTTTGGTTTTTTTTTTCATGAAACAAACTTTCATTACCTTGGTAACAGTGGTTTTTAATAGCGTTGGATTGTAACTTTGAATAGTTCAGAATCTGACGTAATTCAGATATTTTTTGAAACATCTTAATTATTTGTGAATGAGAAAAAATCTTGTATGATACATGTGGGAAAAGTGCGTTTAAGGCACTTTTCACACTTGTATCATAAACCGCTCTTGTTTATCAAATACTCTTTGAATACTTAGTACAATTTGACCATTCCCGTCAACAAAAATGGCTCATTCACGATTCAATTTTTTTTAAACACTTATACTTTGTTAAACCGAAGTAGATAGGTATTGTATATCAAGTTTCTTTTTATATTTTGGTCTTCCAAATTAGCGTCAGGTAATTCAGAATATTAAAGAATACCCGAACTAAACTTTCAATAAAAACTCGATTTTTGGAACAATCTTTGTCATTTGAGTGTTGCATTTAGGAGTTGTGACAGCCACTCTGAAACTATCGATAGCAAAAAAAAAAAGAAAACAAGTATTTAGGTATGTAATGACATAAAGGTGAATTATTAGTTTTAATTTAATACCATTATGTATTAATGAAAAACAGGTAAAAATACTCTAGGTATATATAGTTTTACGTCACGTAACATCAAAGAAAATTGCCTTTCATTTTAATTATTGTAACGAAACGGCTCGCCGCGGCATAAACACGCCGGGAGCTACACAAGTTCGCCGAATTGCGATCCCGGGAAGGACGGGTCGAAGCCGACGGCTCGAGAAGTTTCGATGCGATAACAAGTTCCGCGAATTCTAGAATAATCTCCAGAAACTTAGGGAATATTCCAGCAAACGTCTAGAAGACTTCTACCTGCCATAAAAAGGGAATGTCGGACCCGAGGCAGGCGAGTTGAAGAACCGGTGCGTAAATATTTGAGCGAGAGATCGGGCGTGTTAAGTAAATAAACATCCGTGTATGCGAATGTGTGAGAAATAAATTAATTAGTACAAATCGCGTAGTGTTTAGATTTAGTCAATAGTATAAACGTTACATTATATAATGATTTTTCAATGACATTAGTATTACTATGAACTGGGCTCATTAAACATTGATCTGAACAAACTAATGATTTAGTGGTATTTAGCTCTATCTCGATAATCATTTCATAACGGATATTTTTCAAATAATCATAGTACAATGATTAGTTAATAAGTAATTTTAAAAAAGGTTGAAATGAAGTTGTTCCGCACTGAACGTTGAACGTTAATGTACTGTTATTTACTGCAGATGTAGCCTTTTAGAGAGATCAAAAGCTTCCACTTTGAGACGTATTTTACGTTCATTAAAACCGCACGGTTAATATAACAACCAATTTAATTAACTCCCGACGACTTTTAAAATAATCGCCGCGTTGACCGTCCTTAATGCCTTCCACCCGTTTAAAGCGAGTCCTCCTCCTTAGCCCCGTACTCCACTGTAATAAATTCCGGGGTTTTCTTAAAACAAATGATTGTTGACGCGGAAATCTATCTTCCGAATTACTGGATGCTTTTAAAATAATAAGTTTTCCAGTCGAGGGAAATCAATTCATTTCTATCTCTCGTTTTAATAATAAAGTCCTGAGGGAGTAATTTCGTGGAATGGACGGCGGGGGAACGATTCGATTTTTTCAGTCGTGTTTCATTCAATTAGTAGGCGAACTCGCGTTTGTTCCCGTTGTTTCGGTCACGGAGGTTATTTTAATTTAATCGAGTTTAATTTTGTAATAAGGGCGGTTGATTACTACGTTTTATTCCCCGGCAAAGTGCACGTAACACGTAACACGAGCTAAAGAAATTAGTCGAATCCGAAATTTTTATATAAACATTTCTGATTAAACTGAAACAGTAGGGAACGTTACATTGTAGAATGTTCAGACGAATTCCATTTGTTCCAAGATCATTTATCATCCTTGCCCTAACAATTACTGAACAACTGAATTGATTTGTTGGGTGGAAATCACTAAAAGTTAGAGCGTAATATATCATTACAGTGGTGCATACAGCATTTCCTCCAAAAGATTTTTTTTAAATCTCAAAAATTACCCATTTTCTTCACCGGAAACTACTCCAATGTATTTAGAAGCCCTTTTTACTAGTGGTGGACACGAGACGAGACGAGACGAGAAACGACATGATCTCGTCTCGTCTCGAAAAATTCCCAACAATTATGTCTCGTCTCGTCTCGTGTCTCGAAAAGTCTCGAAATAAATAGACGTATATAGATGGTACTTTTATAAATGTATACTTTTTTGATAACATTTACTGATTTTCTTGAAATACCTATACAGGAGTGGTAAAGTTGAATGTACAGTTGTGTTTTATTGATGTTATGTTTTGATAAAGAATATTTCATTTTTAGGAAATACTGAATTAAAGAAATTAGAATATAGAGAACAGGTACAAAATAGAAAATATATATCATTAATAAATAGACTTGTTAGGATACGAACTACAAAACAAAGTTATTAAATAAACTTATAAAATAAACTATATATCTTTATAAGGACAAATAAGAAATTAATATTATCTGTATATTTTATATTATATGTGAAACTGGTATTATTTGATAGAATTATCAAATTTTCAAAGTAAAATTACCTACCATAATAGAAAAATGTGCTGGTAATAGTATAGCTAGCTATTTACCTCATATTATCGCTCTCAGAAAAGAAAAAATGTTGTGATTAATCAAAACATACATTTTCGACATAAAATTAGAGGGCACTAATTAGGTCCTTATTATTAAGCTGAATAACCTATGTTATGTTTAGAACTCTTTGGGACGACAATAATCAGATCAGCTATAGTTTTATTTTATTCAATCCGGGATATGTCTCAACAACATCGCACTGGGAACTTGTAAACTGGAAATTTCATTTATACCTACCAAGATGTCCATCTATCAGAAAAGTTGTTAAATTTGGAAAACTACGCTACTAATGAATGAATGAATGAATGAATGAATGAATTAATCAACATTACTATTAAATATGTCCATTACCTCAAATAAACGTTTCACAGCACTGTCCGTCTGTCTGTTGTATAATAAACCCTTCCAAAATTCTAAGAAAACGACGGGATAATTATAAATTTTACCCCCTTACTGGACAATGGTACGGTTTAATTGTGACCCTTTATTAGGTATCCTTTTACCTGCGCTTTCGTCCTCATTGCTATGGAGTTTGGTGGCCTCTCATTTTATAAACGAAAGAAAATTCTTAAATTGCAATTTCTTAAAAAAAACTTCGAGACTTTTCGAGACGAGACGAAATTATGTCTCGTCTCGTCTCGTCTCGAACCAGTACTGGTCTCGTCTCGTGTCCACCAGTACATTTTACAGCGTTCTCTGAAAATTTCCAACAGAAATTTGTGGCCATGCATAGCTTATCGTCTCCGTATTTCCAAAAAGTTGCGTATTGGCTAATCAAAATCGTAAAGATACTGAATTCCTGTTTTCAAAATTAATCGAATAAGAGATAAGTTGGAACCCAGTTTAGTCATACAATTTGATCTAGTGCGTGTAAAGCTACAAATAAAGTTCGCCCCGCCATCTGACGTAGAGTAGCGAAAGGTCACTTGAAAGAGTTTTGAGCTTTCCTCAGTTTAAGACTTAAAACTTAATTGTTTCCTGGATGTGAGCAAATTAGATTTTTATTTTTTGGTGACTATAGGAAGCAGTTTCGTTCCGTTCATTTATTTCTTTTAATTTTCTTACATATTCCATTAAGGGAAACATTATCTTTACAAAGCTTGTTTTGTATTTGAAGAATAGGTGGCACTAACGTTCAATTTATGAGCCAAATTGGACGGCGAAATGTAAAATAAATTTTCAAATTTTCAGTACATTCTAATTTCCGTTGTATACGCAGAACTTCACAACTCACTGAGAAAAAAAGTTATTATTTCTATTTAAGCTAAGATATAGTTGGACTTCAGTTGTAATTAAAGTTATCTTTATGCGTTATCATTACATTATTAATTACATTGTTACATTTAGTTACATTGTTATAATATTTATTTTATCATTTTTTACTTTTGTTTACATTAAATAAGTACTTCCTCCTTCCTTTCCACTTTCACTGAATTAATGTGTGTGTGTATGTGAGGGTCTTCCTCTGAATTTTTTGTTCCATTCTGGGCCGTAATTTTTTTTATTAAAAGAAACCTGTTCCGCTCGTTTCGTCTGAAATTAAGGAGAGAAAAAAACCCGACATCCTGTCTAATAACGTTATTAATAGGAGCGGAGATAAAACTAATAAATATAATATATATTGATACAGGCCGAGGACGTTGAGATCGACTTCCTTCGAGAGTATCGGAAAAAAGTTTCACTTCCACCGTGGGAGGAAGGAAAGAAGGGGAAGGGCCGAAATCTACCTGAAAGGGACTTTTCGACGTTGCCAGAAATGAGAATTTTAACTCGATGGATCTGTTCAAATTTCAGTCTATTTGATTTACATTCAACTGACATTTACATTGAATTACATTCAACAAGCAATAATGCGAAAGTAAGAAAAATCTATGTTTCACCAAAAACATCAAATTGAAGGAATATTAAAGTTTGCCAAAAAGATTTTTAAAAACTCTCGACTTATTACAAGACGAAGTGAGCCGTTGTGGGGCGCCTGGCAGATATAAAAGCATTATCTACATCTGATTGAAAATGTATACTGTTCAATAATGAAACCTACTAATTTGCGACAGATTTGAGACTATACGATTCGAGAGTGTTTTGAATTATTAGGTGCGCTATTAAATATTTCTAGCTTAAAACGCGTATCAGAAAAAATATGAATAACAATCTATAGCGACATATCGTAAAAATTATCTTCGTTTGAAAACGACGTTTCTCAACAACGTGCCAGAAAGAGCATGTCACGCAAACTGCGCAGCCATACTGCTCAAATATGCCGTTTGCTTTCTGTATGCAAATGAGTACACATACAGAATCCACACATACCTAAATCAGACATCTATAGATTCTGTGAATAAATCGACTTGATTTGATGATCGCATGATCGAACTGATTAACGCCCAGTAGAGTATACTAAGTACCAGGTTGATCAACGAGTGGTTGATAATACCAGCCTGAAGTGTCCACTGCTGAACGGAAGTCTCGCTCAAATCTCTCCACCCTTCTCGGTCTTGTGCCACTTGGATCCAATTTTCTTTAAGTCTCTTCAAATCGTCTGACTACCTTGTCAAAGGTCTGCTCTGCTTCTGAGATCATCCTGTCTTGGTCGCCACATAGCCCAGTCTGTGTAGATTTTTCACGACATTAATTCATAACCCAATGGGAGTGGTCAAATGTTGTAAGCTCTGATTAGTTGATCATGCCTATATAGTATTAAACATTCAAAAAGTGTGCATTAACAATTGGGAGGGGTCCAAAGTTAGCAAACACAAGTTTTTTGATTGTACAAGCCAAAGTATGCATTTTGGCGAGAAATGTTTCAAATATAAGTTGTAGAGAATTTAAGGCACTACAATTTGAGGTGCAGCACAATTAATTTTGTTAAATATTTATTGCAAAAATGCCAAAAACCACTGAAAATGGTAATTTTTTTAATATTGATTATTTATTGAAAAAATAATATGATGTAGATTTTTAATACTTTAAAAGCTAGCTTTTAAAATTCCAAACCTAAATAGCTTTTATAAAAGTCAATTGGTTAATTTGTTGCTGAGATATTGCTATTTGTTTATCCCAAGACGCATAATGTTCATTGCTGTTACGTCTTTTTGGATAAACATTTCGAGGTGCACAAAGGCTTATTCTCTTCATAAATACCCAAATTTTCATATTCCGTTAAGAAAATATGATAAAAACAATTGTCAACCCCTTATTTATCGCTTTAAAAAAGGGGGTGACTTTTTTCGACCATTAGAAGCCGAGATAGGATTTTTTTTTTTGAGACAGAGATACGGATATTTTGTCCGCGCTCTGCCAATTTAAACGCATAAATTCGGTCGTCCAGAGCGAGCGGTTGCGAACTGCCATCCCCATCACTCGCACTCTAGAGTAGTCCGAGAGTACCTATACACCTTTATTCTGCATATATTGCATCATACAGCTTTTTTAACAATAACAATCGCTTTTTTCTTTTCTAATAAACATTAAGAAAATATAAATATTAAACTATCGAATAGAGCAAAATTCATTTCTTAACTGTTATAAACAAAAGGGCTGCGAATTTTTAAAATAAAAATTACTATCTCGCCTTTTAATGGTCGAAAAAAGTTTTTGTTTTTGTTCAATCCTCCGTTTTGAATCCAGCTATCCGGATTTGTAAGTCAGAAATTTGTATAAGTTATGAAAATGGCTCCAGGTCTATTTATTTATAAAAAAAATCACCCCCTTCTTTAAAGCGATAAATAAAGAGTTGACAATTGTTTTTATCATATTTTCTTAACGGGATATGAAAATTTAGTTATTTGTGAAGAGAATAAGCCTTTGTGCACCTCGAAATGTTTATCCAAAAAGACGTAACAGCAATAAACACTATGCGTCTTGGGATAAACAAATAGCAATACCTCAGCAACAAATTAACCAATCGACTTTTATAAAAGCTGTTTAGGTTTGAAATTTTAAAAGCTAGCTTCTAAAGTAGTAAAAACCTCAATCATATTATTTTTGCAATAAATAGCCAATATGCAAAAAATGACCATTTTCAGTGGTTTTTTTTGCATTTTTGCAATAAATATTTAACAAAATTAATCGCGCTCCACCTCAAATTGTAGGTTTTTAAATTCTCTACAACTTATATTGGAAACTTTTCTCGCCAAAATGCATACTTTGGCATGTAGAATCAAAAAACTTGTTTTTGCTAACTTTGAACCCCTCTCATTTGTTAATGCACACTTTTTGAATGTTTAAAACTATATAGGCATGATCAACTAATCAGAGCCTACAACATTTGACCACTTCCATCCGGTTATGAATTAATGTCGTAAAACGTCAAAAAATGACTACGTTGGGTGGATTAATATTAGTATTCGCTTGGTCCATCTATCATCCGTTCTTCTGGCAATAATATACCCAGCCCAGTTCCATTTAAGGTATTTAGGCAAATATATAGCATCTACTGTGTGTCCGTAAATGATTGTACCCATTCAAGGTCATGGATAGTGATTTTAACTTTCAACGGATTAATTAATTATTGCCAACATAATTTCAAAGAAATTCATTGGCCTGAAAATCAAATTCTGGCTGAAATGTCAATCAAAAAGCGACATGGAGCGTTTGTTGCCAACTAAAGTTTGGTTTCACCCACGCGTGCCAACATAATTTGGGTACAGACATTTACGGACACACAGTATTACTCTTGTACGGTGTTTTATTACTGTAATGGGTATCTTGTCTCTTGGGGATATATCTAGCATTGATCTTTCCATAGCCCTCTGGCCTACACGGATTTTTTTCTATAGACATTTTCGTCGGTGTAAGTATCTCGGCACCATATGTAAGTACTGGCATAACACACTGATTGAATACCTTCCCCTTTAAGCACATTGGTATATCTGATTTTAGCACATATATCATATCTCAGTTTGCTGAAAGCTGCCCATATGTAAGGTTCATTCTTCTCTGAATCTCGTGTATCTGATTGTGGCGGCCAATTGTTATTTCATGCCCCAGATATTTATATGAATACAGTATGCAACTCTAGAGCATCTATGGGACTGCCAACCGCAATCAACTGGTAGATGCAGCAATTCAGAAATGGGAAAATATTCCTCAAGAAGTCGTTCAAAATTTGATCTCCAGTATGCCCAGACGCATCGAAGCAGTAATTAAGAGTATAGGAGGACATACAAGATATTAGAACAACTCTAAGTCTAAAAATTCTATTGTTTTCGTTTGATTGTTTACGTTGTTTGCAAGAAAAATGTTCTTTAATAAAAAATGATTAGTAATATCGCCGTGATTCGCTGATTTCATTTACTAGCAACTAGACCATAGGTTCCCAAAGTGGTCCAGGTGGACCCCCTAGGGTCCACGGGAAACTCGACGGGGTCTACGTTGGCGTGACAAAAAAATGGGGGTTCACAATTCGTAAACGGGGGTTCACGAAAATTTATCTTCTTTCGATGGTGAAGAACTAAAATGTTGGCTTGAATTCATCTATCAATGTAGGCAGATAATATTTTAAGAAGCTCAGCGACTGTAGTAAAAACTTGCATATTATTGACTATTTATTTTTGTACTATTTTTATTTTTATTTTCACCACTCCGAATTGGGTGTTTTCTAAATGAAATAAGTGAGAATTGGTTGGTTCCTTGTGCTGTGAGTAGACGTCAAAAAATTAAAGTTGGATGGAATCACTTTTTTGATTGGCTAACTTTACTTTTTTGACATCCACTCACAGCACAATCAATTAATTAATTTACCAATAAATTCGCACTTTGTTTTCTGTAAACTATTAATTCGTAGTTAGAACTCAGCCGCAACTCAAATTTCCAGAGTTAGATCCAATCTTCGCATTTTTTGTCGAGTTTTGGAAACATGGTAGAAATGTAGCTGTAGGGGGTCCACCGGAACCAGATAAATTTTGAAAGGGGTCTATCACCAAAAAAAAGTTTGGGAACCTCTGAACTAGACAGTACCTAATTATAGGCTTTTATGAAAATGTTATTGCAATCTTAATTTCCAATAACAGTAACTTTGTTCAATTCGTCAAACGCTAAAGAATATACCGGTCATGTAACTTCAGCCACACTACTTTCTGAATCAGGAGCAGATATATTAGCCTTGAAAGACAAGGTGGATGGAGATCGCCCCTCGTGGCTGAAGATTATGTACAGCAAAGAAGGTTACTCAGGTTTGTAAAATTGAGCCTATACGACATAGGAAGGACACACAAAGTCTTGCCAACTAAACCATAGTAAAGCTTAGTAATATTATGTACAGGAATCTCTAATCAATAAAATTTCTTTAGAGAAAGAAATTTTAAATACTGCACAAATGGATGCACAAATTTCACCATCACGAAGACACAATTGGTAAGTACATCTTCTGAACTACTGGTGTGTTCAGTAACTTACTTCAAAACAAGCAGCCCCTCTTTCGAACTGTACATTTAATAGCGCTGTTATTACCAGGTACAATGATTTCGAAAAATAAATTGTATTTTCTATATTGAACATAAACGGCTTTTAAGCATCACAAAATCAGTTTTATAAGAATGACCTACTTTCGTTCAAGAAAATTAAATTAAACAGACATTCAGCTACGCTACACCTCTACGTAACTTCTGTCAGCTCGGTATACAATTTTACTGCCTAGGGCTACAATACTACTAATATCTGTCCCAGCGTTTTATTTTAACTAAATCGTTATGCTTCTTGTTTCTCCTTTTTGGCAGATCATATTAGTAGAAGTCATAAAACTGTGATCAGAGACCGAGTAATTTAAATGGTTATTGTATATAACTAAAGATAGCTTTGGTACCATGAAATCAATTAGAACTACCACACATATTTCAAATAAATATCCAATGGTACATAAAATCCATTTGGTACATCTTCATAAAACAGATTGATAAAACAAGCCCTGCCAACGTACCTCAACAAAGTATACTATAATTTTGATAACTTCATTCCATTAACGGTAATATTCTTTTTTAAATTTGACAACAACTTCCCGAATTTTTAAGCGGCTTCGACAACGTCGGAAAGTGTGTCGGACTCCGAAGTCGTGTGCATTGAAAGGGTAGAATGCGTGTGTATATATAGTTACTACAAGAATACACACTCACACACGACTTCTCCCTCTCCCTCCTCACCCTGAGAACAAATACCCGCAAAAGTTCTCACAAAACAAAACGAACGGACAGAGCCACCGATCGACAGACCAACCAGTTTTAAACATAGGTAGTATACATATATATACGCGGTGTGTGCGTTTTTACATATTTGTGTATGTGGGACATATGTCACATCCGGTCTCAGGGATAGTTTACCTGTCACGATTTGAATGTTTAATTAGCTCGATGCGAATATGCCGGTATTTGCGTAATTTTTGACTTGCAGGTGGAGTATGTAGAAAAAAATGTATGAAGATGTAAAAGCGGAAAAAAATTACTAGAAATTGCTGCACATGCGTATATGGAAAACTACTTGATTTTTAAAAAACAAGATCCAAGTAAATTTGGAAATAATTTTTTTAAGTCAACGTTTTTTCTTTAAAAAGTTAACTTAGAAACTTAGTTAACTTAGTTTTTTTTTAAGTTTTCTAACTTTACTAACAACTAAGTTTCTTTAATTAAAGCGACAGTATTTTATTTCTTCATTTCTCCTGCTGCTCCAAGCGAACAACAAAGTGTTATTTCAAAAGTCACAAACTTCGAACAATTGCGGCAAACTTATGATAAAACACCTAAAATATCCCCATTTCCCATCATTTTCGCGTCACCTTTCGAACCCAGCCGATCCGAACTCATTTCCATGTTTACCTCTGTTTTTATTTCAAATTTCTTCCTTCGCATCGCATCCTCACGATAAATCTTCGAACAAAACGGACCAATCCCAGCCGTCGAAGAGAGGAAGTGTTACACCTGTAATGCCGACCGAAAGTATGGGAATTTCCGATCCGAATTGTCACACACACACACTTCCACACGCGCGTTCCTCCACGTCATTACCTTTTGTGGGGTGGATTTTACGAAGGGGTGGGATACAAAGCGGCATAATACCTTCGCCGGAATTGAATGTAAATTATGAGAAGAGGGACCGGCAAGACGAAAGGTGGATAACGGATTTTTTCTCCCTGTCTCGCTTAAGGGATGAGCATTTACGATTCGTTTGTGCAGTTATGTTACGAAAGAAATAGACTTATTTAAGGTCAATTTGGTTTTGAATCGAAGTTTTTCTTACATGTCCTATGTAATTTAACAGCAAAATTTCAAAAAATTGCGGTGGTATTGAAGAAGAATGACTGAAACATGCAGCTGCGAGGGTACATAAAATATTGGAATCAATGAAATGTGTGGTTGGACGAATTAAACTACACTACTTATGAAAAAATTTACAGTGTTGATATTCGTTTCCAACCGTATTCCGGCGCAAAAAGTGACAAAATAAACTTTAGGATAGTTTGTACCGAAAGTCGTTATATGGAGTTGGTCAGACATACACACACACACACCAGTAATTTAAACTGTACGAAGTTTCTTGTAATTACTGTATAAATTTTATGTTTCCATGGCACTAATGCACCTGTAGGGTTGATATTTTATCTTATAAATAGAGGGAAAATATTGACAAGTCGCAGTTCTTAAAGAAATACCAATTACCAGTGAAAATTGTAAGAAAATCTGCCAAGAGTTTCATCTTTAATATTGCACTCTCCTATTAAATATATGTGATAACTACAATTCCATATGCAGTTTTTGCGATATCAATAACTGTTCGGTGAAGCATATGAAAGAAGTAGTAATGGAAATATGGAGTTGACTGTATTAATCTGTTTACCGTTCATTACCATTCATCACCACTAATAGTTTATAGTTAATAGTTTAGTTTGTATTACTTCAACAATAACAAGTTTTTGTCTCACTAATGCAATTTGCACTTTGTTTTTCTTGTTTTTCTTTTTTATATACTTTTATTTACTATTGTATCATGTGACACATTTGAATTTAATTATGTCCTGTAATTGGGAGCTACCTGTTGGACAATAAAGGATTATCATTATTATTATTATTATTATTATTATTATTATTATTATTATTATTATTATTACCATTATTATTATTATTATTATTATTATTATTATTATCTTTAGTTGAAATCAACACCAGATACACTTGAACTAATATGTTCTTTAAAGAAAATGTAGAAATATATAATCTCTTAAATACTCGGTTATGTGATCTGTTAATCCACTACAGTATGCTCTACGTTTTTTTTATCCAATATATAACTTTAAAAAGTGCCATTTTCACAAATTTTGCAAAAAATACATGTTTTTTGAGTCGATGAATGATGTTTGACCAATTAGTCTCTTGAAATTTATAACTGTCTTTGGTTTCTTAAACGACATCAATTTATTTTAACAACTGATTCTTAACTTACCATATATTGTTGATATAATGACGGCTGACGTTTAATGAATGTACAAAGGCTTAAATTAGGAAACTTTTCTTACAATTTGTGTATATTTCATTCTGATTAAAATTTTCTGACACTATTATTTAATTATGTACTATTGGATATATTATATCCATAAACACATGGGGGGGGTTATAGTTAATGTATAGGATCAATGCCGTATATTTGTTATGATATCTAATTTAAACAAATCTAAAAACGAAAGTTTGTTAAATTTTAGAATAATGTCGACATATAGTTTAAAAATAAATATCTAGTTTATCGAAGCATATAATATGTACTTGCTTACTACATAGTTTACTGCGTACAAACTCAAATTTAGACATTGGCAGCTAAAATCGGTATAAGTAATATATAAAGAATATTGCGAAACTCCATCATCCCTTTAAAATGCATTTGATTAAATCAATTGGTTCGAATGATTTTAAACTACTTTTATTGTTCATATAGTGAGTGAATCTTTGTTTTAATATTTTGAATTTTAATACCTATTTAACTTCATAAGTGTTAAGTCATATAGATGTTAAATATAATAGGCATGAAGATTGAGAATGGGTAAAAATTACAGTGTCCACGATAACCGAGATGGTGCGTGTCAAAAAGAGGAGATCTTAAACTACTTTGTGACATTTCCTGTACTATTTCAGGCATTTCAGCCCAATAAGCTCAAAAGGACCAACTGAACTAGAACTCTGTAGAATATTGTAACACATTTTGAAAATAATACTAATAGAACTTAATATCGATTGAAGTTTAGAAAATTTGTACGATTGAGTAGGTAATAAAATCTAGAGCTTATAGGCTATTGACTATGTCGAAAATAACAGGGGTAAAAGGAACTAACGCGTGCAAGATATTATTTTTTTTTTCATATGGTCAGTTGACCTCTAAAGAAATAAAATCCAAAAGTGCTATTAAATTTAGCCATGCGTTTTTGAGAACGGGGTAAATTTGTCCACTTTTCGCTTTTTCAGCTATAGCGCAAAAACTATGCATTTTTCGAAGATATGTGCCGTAAGATTTCTTGTAGAGAATTAAATTTCCTATGAAAATAATATTTTTTGAAATAAAAATAAATTTTAATGAAATAAATTCAAAAAACAAAATTAAAAAAATGGAAATTATTAAAAAAAATCTTTTTTTTTTGAATTTTTGACTGTAACTTTTTTCCGAGTGAATTTAGGTATAGGCATTGCTTCATAGAAAAGAAAGCTTATGAAATTCTCTTTAAAACGGTGGCTTGTAAGACTTTATATGTTTAATATTGACTGAGATATAAACGTTTGAATTCAGCCATTTTTTCTCTATTTTATACTTTTTCTTTAAAATACGTACTGTTTCATATTTTTACCTGGAAAGAAATGATTTTTATGCAATAACAATTTTATGAAAATAAAGTTATTAATAATATTGGATATTATTCTACTATAACATATTCTACATATTTAAGTTAAATGGTTATAGTCATTGTCCCCAATGGTCATTTTGGGTCAAGCCATCGTTTTAAAGAGAATTTCATAATCTTTATTTTCTATGAAGCAATGCCTATACCTAAATTCACTCAGAAAAAAAAGTTGTTAGTCAAAAATTCAAAAAAAAACATTTTTTTGAAATGTTTCCATTTTTTAATTTTGTTTTTTGAATTTATTTCATTAAAAAAATTCTTTTCGATTTAAAAAAATATCACTTTCATAGGAAATTTAATTCTCTACAAGAAATTTTACGTCACATATCTTCGAAAAATGCATAGTTTTTGCGCTGTAGCCGAAAAATCTAAAAGTGGACAACTTATCACGTTCTCAAAAACGCGGGGCTAAATTTAGTACCACTTTTGGATTTTATTTCTTTGGAGGTCAATTGACGGTATGAAAAAATAAAATATCTTGCCCGCGTTAGTTCCTTATTAAATGACACAGTCAATAGCCTATTAGGGGCTATTAGGCTATTAGGGGCAAATTAAAGCAAGTTTCTGAAATCGCCACTCAGTGTAAAGTAGGGGGCAATGAGGTTCAAATTATCAGTCACGCAGCGTTTGAAAATTTTTCAATCTTGAAAACTTCTTTAAAAGTTTTCCAGTACAGGTTCCATGGAATTTTAGGGATGGTTGCAATAAAATGTATCTAACGTGTTGCGACGGGAAGAGTGGGAGGTGTTTATTAATGTGTGAAGATGTCGTTCCTCAATTTGCGAATGACCCCCTTCTAGATGGTACTACGGCGAATTAAGTATTTGTAAAAATATGTTTCAAAGTATAGTAACATGAACCTCTATAGAACCTTCTGGCAACTTTTAGAAATAATTCTAGGAAATTTTGAAAAGAATTGAACTTTGTGTAAACTTCCAGAATATTCTGAATTTCGTTCAACATAACCGAGATTAATAAGAAATCCATAAGTATCATTCACGATTTATTTCTAGAATCCACTCTAATATTAGATGGTGTATGTAGATAAAGCTAGCTCGGAAATTATTAAGGTTAATATCATCTTTCAGTGAAAATGAAAATAAATTGTTGAGTAATTGTTGACGAGTGTGCGTTTCGGAAAAACAAAGAATAGAATTCTGTGAAACGTTCTAAAAATTTGTGAAAAAGTGCCGAGATTTGAATTATAGAAGTGAAGGGCGTTCTTTAAAGATTGTATCGAGTTTTTTGAATTTTGGAGAGATCAATACCCAGTTGACGCCAGGTAATTGGCTAGTTACATATTAGAAATATGATCATATTTCATATATTACCTTAGTTAGTTATATATTTGTTAAAATTAAAATTCCCGCTATCAGGAAAAAAAAACAAAATGTCACGTTATTTATGCCGGATAATGGAAATAAGATAACGGGTAGATAACTGTTTATCTGGGATAAAAAAAGTGTGCCTATAAAAAAATCGTAATACTATCTTCGGGGTAATGTCCCTGGGGTTGTCAAGGGACTATTCTTCCGGTTTTCAGTTTCATTTAGATATTCTTTTCATACAAATGAACTCCATTTCAACAGCATTTCTTTAGATTGACATAAAATGAGAATGATTCTGTGAAAAGAAAGAATCTGATTTACAGTTATTCCAACGCTTCGTGTGCAATTTACGAAATGTTAATATCTTTGAGGATACGTCGCTCATGTGCACACCTCACACGCCCTTGTGGGAATAGTTAAAAAGGTGAAAGGGTGGTAAAAGGTTTAAAAGATAGAATTTGAAGGGTTCAATATCGGGGAATTATTTTACCCGGGTTGATTGCCAATAATTTCATAGTACTATTTTACAAATTAAAATATCTAAAAAAGTGAGTATAAAAAGCCTTCTATGACGCACCCCAGACAGCACAAAGACGTCTTTAAGACGTCTGATAGACATCACCATTAGGCATTTGCGACATCTCAAAGATGTCCTGTGACATCCGAAGAACTTCATTAAAGTGTCCATTTTATGTCCATTTCATGTTATTTGTTACAAAACGGTACGTTTCAAAGATGCCTTCAATGCATTAAAAAGACAACTTTACGACGTCCATTTTTCTTCTTCAAGACGTCATAAGGACACCTTCCTCAAGTCTGTAAGACGTCTTAAAGATGCCCCCTAATTTCTTAGGAACGTCTTTAAAATGTTCATTTTACGTCTATTTCAAGTTATTTGTCACAAAACGGTACGTCTCAATGATGCCTTCAAGGCATTAAAAATATGCCCGCAAATCCGTAATGACATCCAAAAGACGTCTGCTTTGAGACATTTTTTTATACAAAACTACACTTTTAAGACGTCTCTAATACAGCAGGCATAAAGAAGGTCAGGCATGAAAGCGATATATATAGTCCACTTCTGGCATAAAAAAGGGCAGGCATAAAATTGACGTAATTTAGACGTCATTAAGACGTCCGTCTTTTAGTATCTTATAGACATCCAAATATGGACGCCCTAAAGAGGTCCACTTCAGGCATAAAGGATACAAGGCATGAGATCTACATAAACTCGAACTCATTAAGATGTGCGCCTCTTAACACCTTAGAGGCATCCAAAAATAGACGTCCTAAATTGATCCACTTTAGGCATATAAAAGATCAGGCATAAAATTGACCTAAATTAGAAGTCATTGAGACGTCCGCTTTCGAACATTTTAGAGACACCCAGAACTGGACGTCCTAATGAAGTCCACTTCAGTAATAAAAAGATCAGGCATAAAATTGACGTAAATCAGACATCCTTAAGGTGTCCGCCTTTTAACATCTTCGGGACATCCAAAACTTGACCGCCTAAAGAGGTCCATTTCAGGCATAAAGAAGGTTAGGCATCAAAACGACATAAATTGGACATCATTACGACGTCAGCTTTTGAACATCTTAGGGACATCCAGAATTGGTCGTCATAAGGACGTTCACTTCTGGCATAAAAGGGAGCAAGCATAAAAATAGAGGAAAATTAGATGTCATTGAGACATTCCGCTCTGGACATCTTAGAGACATCCAGAAATGGACGTCCTAAAGACGTCCACTACAGGCATAAACAGGTCAGGCTAAAAATTGACGTAAATTAGACTTCTTTAGGACGTCCGGCTTTGGACGTCTTAGAGACTTCCGGATATGGACGTCTTATAGATGTACTTTTTATGTCTTAAGACGTCCAGGCATAAAAAAGACTTAAAATGGATGTCTTTAAGACGTTATGTGCTGTCTGGGACGTTAGTTTGGTTTTTGAGAAAAAAGTGTTTCTGCCGTGTATCCCCTAAATTTAAAAAAAGAAGTAAAAGTGCAAGTGTAAAAATTGTGAGATTAACTTTTGTTAATTACTATACTGTTTCTTGTTCTCCACTACTTCTTTCGTTACATTCAGTATATTTGATATGTTCTCATTGGATTTTTCTCGTCTATAAGTGATTTATGTCTACGCTATAGATTTTTAAAATTCTGGCACAACTATGAATAGATTTATTCAAAAAATGAACCCAATATTTACCAAGCATTAATTTACGTAAATTTTGATCAAACATCGGCACACGTGTTCTCGAGATGGGATATGTATATGTAGCTCCTAAATTTCTTTTTAATAACATTGTCCAAAATTATTGCCTCATAAATCCTTAATTCATTTAATGCTATGCCTGTAATTGATGGAGAAAGATAGACATGCTTTTAAACACTTTTCGTTTCAAGTGACTTTTTTCCGTGCATTAAAATATGCCGTTGGTTACAAATGGGCTGCGTTTTCTCTAAAGGTGACATCATAGCAATTGAATTTTAAAGAACGCAATCCCGAATAAATTAGTCGTTGTGATGAGCGCATTACACTTTCGGAACGGATTACTGTATCTTATGAAAGTAATGTAATGTTTTCCAGATTACTGAGAAGACCTTCAATTTATTAAGGCTCATGATTCAATCTTCCTCTTTGCTATATAATTCTGATTTGATATTTGGATTTTTATAAAGAAAATTAGCAACGATGTTCTACGAAAATGAAGTTATTACTGCTAGTATTATTAATATTACTAGTAGCACATTCTATTAGTATTATTACAACGTAACAGTTACTTATTAAATTCTTTAAACGAAATTGAGAAGATACGTTTCGGCAAAATGTGTTATTAAGCAATATTAAGGAATATATACGTATGTTATCAGAACTCATACAAAATGCTTATTTTATTATTTATTATTAATATATCATTATTATCATTTATTATTATTATATACTAATTTAAATGCGTAGTTTGACCAATACAAAAAGGCAAAAAGGACGACCCCTCAAACAATAGAAGAATAACACTGTTGAGCTCCATGGCGAAGTACTTAACCAAAATACTAACACAGAAACTTAGCGAACAATTAATAACAACCGAAGAACAACAACAAGGCTTTAGGCGCAATAGAGCAACAGTAAGTACATGCAATCTTTATATTACTTCAACTGGTCGAAAAATCCATAGAGTTTAACAAGCCCCTGTGAACTAATAATACAGCTTAATACAGGGAACTCAACCAAAACTAAGACTGGGACGGCCTCTCCGAGCAAGTGAGTGTCTCTGTTGGAATAAGACAAGGGGACAGCCTCAGCCCCACCCAGCTTGATATCATTATGGACCAAATTATCGAAGAAATAAAACTATTAAATATTGGAGACAGAAAGGAGCAAAGGTGTGTCGGAATGATATGCTATGCTGGGTAATGGTAATCGTGAAAGAGCCGATTAGATGTAAACTTGCAGTGGACTACCAAGCAATCAACCAAGTATCGCAATTTAATTATCTAGGCGTGAACATCTCAGCAAGTAGAAACCTTATTGATGAAACAAGATCGCAAGGCAAATCAAGCCGCGCAAATATCCCTTTACTTAAGAGACATCATTTGGAGAAACAAATTCATTTTAAGGGCAAGCAAACTCCGCCTCTATAAGGCATCTGGTAGACCTATCCTCACCTATGCCAGAGAAACGTCAGCCAAACCATCTAAAACAAAGATAATAATTAGAACTACAGAAATGAAATGTATTAAATAGCAATACGCGGAGTTACGCTGAGAGACAGAATGCAATGCGGCGATATCAAGGAGGAACTCGAAGTACGGGACAAAGGTGGTTGAGACCACCAGGCAGGCCAGGCCGCCAAAGAGATGGCACGAGAATTGGACATCAGGGTAACAAGAGGCTTAATTAGCAGTTTTACACAGGGACAACCCTATTGCAACAGTAAGAAAGAGAAAAACTTATCATAACGACAATTATCTACCAAACATAAACAAAAATTTTCAGACCCATTAAATTTGGAAAATGATTACATTAGTCCAATAGTCTAGAATAGCTACAAAATGGAACCCAACTTGCTCCAATTTCATGCTAAATTTTTCTCTCATTTCACCCCTGGGAGGGCGAGAACGAAAAATATTTTCTAAATCACCAACTAGTATTACCAGTATTGCTAGTAGTACTAGAAGTACATACTACTGGTGTTATTTCAACGTAACAGTTACTTATCAAATCTTTAAACTAAATTGAGAAGATACGTTTCGGAAAAATCTGTCATTAAGCGATATTAAGGAATATATGTGTTTGTTGTCAGAAGTAGAATTATCTACTAAACATGAACAGGAATGTTCACACCCACAAAATTTGGAAAATGTTTAAGTTACTTCAATATCCCGGAACTAATACAGAATGGAATCCCACTCGCCCCTATTTCACGATATTTTTTTTCTCGCTTCACCCCTGGGAGGGAGAGAACGAAAAATATTTTCAAAATCACCAACTCGCGTCGCGTCTACAAAAAATCTCAGAAGAATGCCACAAATTTTTTCTGGTTCGCTTTTCGGTCTGCAATTAGCACGCTTTGGTGGCGATCGCGGAGCCTCTTTTTTAATTCGTTTCATCTCGCTTTCGGTCCTCTTTGGCTTAAGAAAGAAAGAAAGAGGGGGAGAGAGAGGGAAAGGAAATAGGGCCGAATTTATACTTTTGTACGCGAGGCAGGGAGGGGTTTTAAAGAATTTCAAAAAAGAAACTTTAAAACCATCAAGGGAATACATTACTGAGACAGGGCGAATCCAATAGAAATCATTAAATGAAAAGTTGGGATTTCCTGGTTAGGATTTAAAGATCTGCCTCTATTACTGGAGATTTTTTACTAAATGTAAGAATTTTAAATTAAAAAAAATTAAATTCGTAAATTCACTCTACTATCAAATATGTATACTCAAGTGTAATAATATTTTTAGCTAAATCGTCTCTGAAGTACACTTTACTTTTGTGGTTTTCGATTTTCTAGAAATCTAGAAATAAGAATTGTTCTTAAACTTTGAATATTTATTTAACGATTTAATGTGTATAAACAAATTTGATGCCATTTTTTATTAAACCCTTCCTGAAGGGCAGTTTACACTCACTGTTTTTCGTATTCCTTATTTGAAATTTTCTCGAAATTCGATTTAAGACTTTTTAAATATCTAATATTTATTCTACCATTGAATATTTATAATGGAACGTGAGGTAATAGTCCCATAGACCCATCACCATTTTTTAGCATGTTTCATACCTTAGAAAAAAATAGAAAAATTTGGATTACTAACATAAAAATATATAACACATTTTTTATCATGTCTCCTGTGTTTACTCTGGAGATACCACCCGATATCGTTTGAACGTCACTAAAAATTTGAAATTCGGGTCAAATTAATAAAATGCTATATAGTATTCAATAAATAAACCTACAGTTTAAAAAGAAGTTATTACAATGAGAACAACTTGTGCTACAAAATACTAGAAGTAATGTCAACAGGTGTCTAAAAATTTGGCTAGCGGTATACCTACTTCTTGATATAAGTACTATATGAATATAGTTCTTCACTAGTAGTAATTTTCACTATCATAATCACCTAGAACCTTTAACGAATACCATTCATTACTTTTTAGCTGACGAGTCATTGGAATATTGTTAAAACATGTTTGAAAAAAGATTTAAAGTAAAAGCAATATAAATAGTTGTAATTATTCTATTGTTCCAATTCAGACATTTATCCCAAATGCCTGAGAATTTAAAATACTATAGTAAATCCACTGAGAAGAAAACATCCACGAAACGAGAAAAGGTAGTAAAGTGAGACAACACCTAATACACGGCATTTGCTATTGGTGGAAAAGTCATAAAACTTTTGGCGGGAATTGTTGATGTACAGAGTCGGTTCAGTAAAATTTAAAAGTTTAGTTGTCTGATCTATGGTTGTCTGTTTACAAGCGTTCAGGTAAGTCGTTGACGGTGATAGTGGACTTTTAGTTAATGGTTTATTTTAACGTATCGCTATTGTTAGTCTGGTTTTTGATATAAATTTTTATAAACATATTTCTGTGATCTATTGCAATTATGGAAAGACATCTTCCCTGCTCGCCTCCCAAAAAGAGACCTGGAACATACTTAAGCTGCGGGGAGAAAACCGTTATTAAATGTATACAGAAAAGAAAGAAATGAACATCCTTAGTAAAATCTCAGTAAAAGATAAATTATAGTTAAGGCGATTATTCTTAATACGATCCTGTACTTATTCGCTAGCTGGTGGCGCGCTTTGAATTTCGACGTTTGTGTTTCATGGAAGTTTTCTTCTCGGTGGATTTACTAATATAGTATATTTTAATTTATTTTTCAATTTATTAACACGCTAGTAACACAGATCGTTGTTTTACCACTTAAGATAGTAAAAATTGTCACAAACTTTCGATGCAGTCTGGCGTGAAAGCTGCAAGTATGAAAAAACAGAAAAGCTCTCTGAACGATATCCACATTCATATACATCAGAAAGAGTTTTCAGTGTTGTACACAAATGCCAGCGGCGTGCCATGAAATTTCAACTAAGGAAGCAATTTTTAAAAACTTACCCTATTTGTAATGTAATTCGATTCTTCGATCTTTTTACAAATTCGCCAATGACGTCATCATAAAAACGTGATGTCAAAGCTCTGACAGGCTTTGGAGAAGTTTATTTTCAATGGACAAAAGCGGTATTTGCGAAAGTCTCTCCTGACTTGAATTTTTCACGAAAATTTTTATACGTTATAGGTAAGCGTTGAAAACTTGCGTTCTACTGATGAACTTGTGGCAGGTATGTCGATAGTAATTGACACAATTTAGACACTTCCGTTTAGGCATCTTTTAACTCCATGTCTTTTAGGAATTGTATTAGTTCTTTAGCGTTATTTTTTGCGACAATGTCATCAGTTTCGTAAATAACTTCTAGTTCTGATCGCAGCAGCACTCGGTCGAAGAACTGGCCATAATGAAGATGAAGCGATTTAAACACATCTTCAAGAAAAGGTTTTCCTTTATATGCATCAAAATTGCAGAGCTCGAGGAATTGTTTATTTGTTGTTGAACTTGATCTATTATTTCATAAAAGATGCGTCTGTATGATGTTTAAACATCTTCCACCCTGTCTGTATACACCGATAGCCGTTTAAACCTGCATATAAGCTACTCCAATGATAGCTTCCACGCCCGCCTAAAACACGCGACCGCAACTCGATGCATTCAGCAGGTTCAATAACCTTTCGACATACACACGAAAGCCGGCCTGTAACAAAGAACCTACAGCGGGAATAGCTTCCATTGGATTTTTCTAGAAGTCAAAAGCCGCGCGCACACGACTCGCGGGCAGACTTTCTGCTTTGACTCGGTTTGAGTCAAACCGCATTTATTATGTAGATATGTATTGATATTTAAAATGATATTTAGAATTTTTATACAATTTAAAGTAAATCTTTCCTATTTCAAAAATTACATTTAAGAAGATCATGTTTTATAATATTTGACATTCTTGTAGGCAAAGCACTGCTTCCCTTGCTTCCATGGACCGCAAGCCGCTGGACAAATAGCTACATCATGATAAGGCTATGGTAGATGAAACTTATTGAAAAGCAGTTAGTAAATCACGGAATAACAAACAACATCCTACAATACGAAACATCAAGTACAAATCAACATAAATAACAGTTAAAGATAACATGCCATTGCAGCAAAATATCCGTGATTAACTTAGATACGAAGCTGAGTTGGAAAGCTCATGTAAAATAAAACCGCGAAGAAGTTAAGAGGAGGAAATATATTTCTTATGGAACCAAAATGCAAAGTGCAAAAACACATTAAATATGTGCAAATATATTTTCTAATATAGGGGTGAATAATATTTGAACCATTCAGATATTCCACAACATAATATTGAGGGCTATGCTATCATAGATCAACTTGTTACCTTACAAACAGATCTACAGAACAGAACAAAAGTCGGTATGTGTTCAGCCACTGCTTCATCATGTAAAAGTAGTACAGCACGATGTAGTACAAACTTAGTGAACGAATTGAAAATGCACAGTAACGAAGGAAAGTGTGTACAGAATCTTGGCATAATTCTGTTGGTTTAATTGAGTTATATATTTTTTTTTAAATAGACATCAACTGTTGATCCAATCAGCGACCAAATTAGAGTAGTAATAAAGCTCGGAAGTTTTAGTTTTATTAATTCAAATAACAAAATTCAAACACTCTCAATACCTTCTGTATATTCCAAACATTCCTATCAAAAATCTCTTTCAATCCCTCTCTGATGCCGCCCAACACTACATTTTTTTCATCTCTAGGCCTCTCTCTCCCAGGTAAAAGGACACACGACCGATTAAGACCCGAGATTAGGTGCCATTGTTGAGATCTGTAAAAGCTGTTCTCGACCCGAATTATGATAGTTTATCCCGCTCGTAAACAATTTATTGCTACGCATCGCTACACTGCGTTATTATCGTAGTGGAGAAAACGAAAGTTAAAAGTGAAATAAATATTTCATAGGGCGAGTTTATGCCTTTATTACGGCGGCGTGAATGCCGGGAAGAAGGAGAAGGACCCATAGCCGTAAAGTGGTGGCGATCTGACGGAAAAAGCGCGCCGGACCCACAGTAAATTGTGAATTCTGAGAGGGGGAACGTGCAGAGTGAAAACATGGTGAAGAATATTTTTGAATTGTTGTCATAATTTCTGATATTAATCTAATACAAAATAGGTTTCCTCGATATTCGATGATCCTAGTTTTTGCAAAATTGTTAGTTAAAAAATTTGTTTTAGTATTGTAACGTTTATTTTCTTAATTTATTTACACTGTCCTAATTATTCACTACACACTACTTAATTTATGTTAGAATATTACTGAACTAATTTATATAACACACTTAACTATTTCCTAACTAATTAATTTATATCACTCTTAATGTTAATTTATTTCACTGGTCCGTTTTTCACTTTATTTATTCACGCGCGGCTTCAAGTTTAATCTCCTCTCTCCGACCGCAAGCCCGCTTATATACACCTCAATTATTGTATTCGCGATAGTTCCTGAAATACCTCGAACGTTCTTTTTTTATGTAGAAAGGTCTAGGATGTAATAAATCTTCTTCCATTATGGCCCCATTACGGAGCGCTTTGAAGTGACCGCCGAGGTCGGGCCCGATAAGAGTAAACACGTCTCGCGCTGCTGTTTACATTTCGCGTTACAGTATCTTCAACTTTAATTTGAACAGTTGAGTCATTTCCAAAGTTGTTTGGGGTTTTCGTTATAATATGTAGAAACACGCCCAAAAAACTTTACATATCGATCAAAAATATCTACTAATTCATACAAACAAGATAGAAATCATTTAATCAGATAGTTGAGTGCAGAGGGACTTTAAAAATAAGCATTCTGAAAAACGATTTTTTTGCAAAATTGTCTTAAAGACGACAACAGAAATTACCTCCCCTGACGAGATTTAAAAAAACAGGACTCGTGTCATTATTTTCTTTAAACAACAAAATCGTATAAGTGTTTTTACAAAATATTAAAAAACCTTAGGTCTTAGGCAAAAGTGTTGTTTAAGGGATTTATGTGAAATGAAAAATAAAAATACAGAGAAAGATGAGACTGGTTAAATTAAAATCGGTCAATAATTAAGGTATTGCCAAAAACCGTGAAACACGGGCATATTTAGTAATAGGAAAAGACGTATTAAACTCTTTCAAACCTTAAAATGCCTCAGAGAAAGCTTAAAATAAGCTAAATAGTTTAAAGGGTTTAAAAGATTGGCGCCGTAGTTGCAATGAATTTTGAAAAATCTTATTTATTAATCCGCTATGGTGAAAAATGGCCAACTTTGACCGCTTATCCAGTTACCAATTTCTCATAAAAAAACATGTTTAGAAATGCTCATTTTAAAGTTTAATACCTCGACATTCAACCAATAACCCTATTCTTTTGAAGACAGGCATTAAAATTTGGATTAAGAAAATAAAGTTTTACCCATTTTTTCCCTATAGACAATGAGAATGTCATTTCTAAATCACAACTTTTTTTTTATTGGTACGCTATTTTAAACGCCTATTTTTTTTATTGGTACGCCTATTTAAAACATGCTTTGGCGTGCGTAAATCGGGCTTTTTCGCACGCGCGTGTTTTATAGTCGCCATGGAAACGTATCAACAACGGCCATATCAACCAATAACACAGCGTTTTGGCCGTAGCGGGGCGAGCCTATTGGTGGCACGACGTGCGACGGGCCGTCACGAAGCGTCCCGAGTGTCATTCAAATTAATCATATTGGATATGCATCTAGTTTTAGTATAAAAAATGGTACCAATAAAAAAAATCGGGTAAAGTATTCGTGGATAACTGCTCTTTCAAGCACTTGCTCTATTTCGAGCACTCCGGCTACGCCGTCGTGCTAGAAAACTCGCGCGTGTTTGAAAGAGCTCAATATCCACTCATACTTTAATATACTATTATAAAGAGCTTTGAAAGGCGGATTAGAAAACAGATTTAAAAAATAGATATCTTTACAACCAATACAAGCCGAGGTAGTACTTAATGTAAATGATATACGTCACTTTAAACCGTAATGTTTTTGTTCATACTAGGGGACAATTTTGAAATTATCTTCATATTAAAGTGTGAATTTTCATGAAAAAGTTATCCAATTGCAGTAGTTCTTTGGTTTATAAACAATATTGTGATTTAAAAAAATGGCTCTATCACCATATCACCAAACGGTGATAGACACTGGTGATAGACGATGATCGAGGAAAGTGTGCCATTTGGTGGAACGACTCCTTTCGACCCATTAACCATATTGCGACATTTGCATACGATTCCGGAGAGGGCATCTCGATTTATGCCAGCATCAACAAGAAGTGGAGGTCATAACAGATGCTAGTAGGACTGGTCTCAGACGCTCGAAGTTACTTTTTCCCGGTTTCCCAGGCTGTCAAGTATGTCCCTAATAGGGCATACGAACATAGATTATCAACACTTTTGGTGTTATGGGCCCACGGTCTATAACTACTCGTCCTATCGTCACCAAACTGAGTTTGTTGTAATCATTGAAGATTAATTAGCAAATATAAATGATAAGATGAAAGGGGCATTTTAAAGATAAGACAATATGAAAAAAAAATGTTTGGCCCACCCACTCTAAAATTTATAGAAAATTTAGAACTAACAATAATAAATACTAACAATTACTTAATGCTATAGAATATAGTATTATAGAATTATAATTTTCATGACAATTTAATAGTATCATGGTTCAATATCCCATGATAAAATGTATTAAAAATATCAGGGGAGTGATGGGGGGTGAAAAAACTTGAGATTTATTCTTTTACGTCTTTTTTTAAATAATGTAGAATTAACATTTCTTTAGAGCTTTTGAAAGAAAAGGTACTCTCAACAGTTTGGGGTAATATCAAATGGTTTTCAGTAATATTAATTTACGATTCATTTTAATTAATACATACAATATTTAGGGCAACATTGAATACAGGATTACAGAATTGAATACATTGAACGAGTACATAAGAAAGCTATTTAAATATCATATTCTTCAAGGTCTACGGTTCATTTTATTACATTAAACTATATACTGAAATATACTTATGTTTTGCTTTATAATAACAATTACTCAAAGACTGAGCTATCCCCTTTCTGGACTTTTGCTTTATTAGAAGTGACAGTTTTGACAAATACCAACTGTTATGTAATTCACGTAATAGCATTTAAAGTAAATTGACAAGGAAATTTCGGACTATTTCGAAAGTCCACCCCCACTAAAATGATCAGTTTTTAGAGGCCAACGTATGAAGAAATAGTAAATAGACAACACTTAAAATTGAATCGTCAGACCTAACCTCCAACATTTCGAAACATGTACGTACTTTAGAAACAAGGAATTGTGGTCTCATTTCTATTCTTCTGTGAGTAAATGGATGTAAATGAATGAATTACTGTAAGACATTTCGCGAATTTATTTTCACATCAAATCAGGTATTGACAACTACTGCCAGATTACAGCCCAAGTTGAAGTAATGAGGAAGTCTTGATCGGCGGAGCTTCTAAGCAACGAAATCAAATTCAAAATATCGAAGTCATTTCGAAAAGAGCCCCTTGTGTCTATACAAAACCATGGAACTTATCTTTTTGCTTATTCAGAAACGCTCTGGTATTTTTAAAATGCAGGTGTTCAGTTGCCCAAGTGAAATCGTGTATGTGAATGTATGGATATGTACAGATAAAGAACTAGAGGGTCCATTTGACAGCAATTTTTTTTTACGGCAGCGGCACTTCGTTTGTATCTTTTTCTTCTTCTAAGGTGCAGGTGTACAGTCGATCAGTGAAATCGTGTACGAGAAAGTACGCGAGACTCTACGGATACTGGATGGTCCGCTGGACCATAACACATAGCGGCCACGTGTGCCTTCCTTGTGATGTCTTCTTCGGCACTTATACTCGAGAAAGCAGTGGTGTGTGAATGTGTGTCCCATTTGTTCCTGCGATTTGGAAGTGAATTCATTGTTAGAGTTATTATCCGTAATGATACGCCCATGGATTACCAGGCGGCATGGCTTTTCACCACTTAAAAAGCCATTAGTGTTTTTTTTGCCGTTCCAAATCGGACTGGACAAAGTGTACATGCATTTCATTCTTTATCGTTTTCAGTCGAGATCGTGCAACTTATAAGAAGGCCACGACATATTTGATACGTACATAATCTAAACTGGAATCAATTGTAAAGAACTATAAAAATATAAAGATGTAGTGGGGAAAACAAAATGAAATAAGGCAACAGCACGCGGTGTTCCCAAGCGGTCACCCATCCAAGTACTAACCACGCCCGACATTGCTTAGCTTTGGTGATCGGACGAGAACCAGCGTATTCAATGTGGTATGGCCGTTGCTGTAAATTATATCTTACCGAAATTATTTATATATTACAGAAATTTCCACCAAAATGAGATTAAACCACTAATGGTAAATGTCAAAATATACCACCGCCACTTCTCGCCTGTGGTCCTTGACAACTACCAATAATTTACGGTCGAAAGTTCCAAATTTATTTCATGTGGTGCAGATATACATTTCCAAAGGCAAATGATAAAAAAATCTTTCATATAATACATTACCATTGATGACGATCCCATACGTGGTCTCCATTGGACGCCGTACCTAAGTTGTATGTCACTACGCGACGATGTCTGTCTTTTCACCCTCAACAAGGCACCAGAGGTCCAGATTTAATAACGGCCGAAATAATCAAGGCTGCAGAAGAAACTTCTGAATTGAAATTACTCCACCTCGTCTGCAATAAAATACTTATGGCATTATACAATACACAAAAATGGCACAATGGCAGTTTTCACAAACGCGACAACTACAGAACTATTTCCCTTATCTCACATGCCAGTGAGATAGTGCTACATATTATCAATGAGAGACCGAAGACTGTTTTTACAAAAGGAAATACCGCAAGAACAGGCCGGATTCGCTAAGGGTAGAGGTACGCGTACGCGAGAACGCCTTTAAATATGAGACAAATAATCGAGGAATCAAGGGAATTTAATATCCCATTGTGCCATTGTCCCATCCCATCCCAAGTGAAATGTCACGACTTCTCAAATGTATATTATGATATATCAAGATGTATATTGTCTCCACAACTTTTTATATGGGGAACATAATATGAGGGATACCTATGAGGATATGAGAACATAAATATTCAAGGGATATGAGGATATCCCTTGAACGGTGTGAAAAAGGAATCTCAATAATAGAACAAAAAATAAACGATCTCCGCTTTGCGGACGATACAATCCATTTGGCAATCAGCCAAGAAGATTTCATTGGTCTAATCCGATTGATCGAAAATGAATGTAAGATATTTGGTCTGGACTTGAATGTATCGAAAACCAAAATGAAGATAGTGGTTAGACAACATGAAAACCATCCTCAGTCTAACTTAAAAATGGTTGACCGTTTGACGTTGTACACTCATAACTATATCTGGGATCGTTGATCACAATCACGGGAACAATAGAGGAAGAGTTAAAACGGAGATGTGATATAGCAAAGGTTGCTGTCAAAAATATGGAAAGACCCTCAGATTTAAATAACCCTAAAAAAGACTGGTCAACAGTTTAATATTACCAATACTGACATAGAAGCAAACAGAGAAAGAATATTAAACACCACCGGAATACTTTGCTAGAGAACAATGTTGCAAATTCCAAGGACCGATTTCGGAACAAATAACTCAAATCTAAAAGAGCAACAATTGATAAGAGACTCTCAAGAAGGTTCCAACTACAACAACTGAAATATTTTGGGCATGTCATGAGAAAAAACACAGACAATATGAAGAGACTCATTATTCAAAGAAAGGTAAAATGCCCAAGACCACGAAGAAGATCCCCTACAAGATGTATCCACCAAATCACAGGAATTAGCAATAGACCAATGCACGAATTTGTAAAGATGACCAGCGACAGAGACCAGTGGAGAAGGGCCATAAACGACGCCACGATTATCACTACACTCACTTCTGGTCCTTCGGGAGGTCCAGACTGAGGAGTATATATATATAATTACATTATTATATAATATAAAATAATATTAATATAATATTAAGATTATATAAAATATATAAAATAGGTATATAAATTTAAGACGACAGGTGTAGTTGTATTGGAATAAAAGATATTTAGTAAACCCAATAAAAAAACTAAAACTAAAAAAATACCTACAGCTGTAAAACACACAAAGAGAACTGAACCGCACAAAAGTAAGAAGAATAGCTTTAGTAACTGAAAATATTGAAAAAGCAAAATGTATGTAATCGGAACATGAAAGCTACCCACATATGTGTGACCAGAAGAAAGTGAAAATGAAAAGTGAGAATGTGAAATGTGATAAGAATGCATTTTATGCAACAAGTTAGAAGCAAGAAAACAAAAGTTGATTTGTTGATTTCTTGAAGGAAATGTGCGGTTTTTTTACTTCGCAGAAAATCGAATATGTATATTATATACCTATTGTACCATATTTCTGTTATCATACTACATTACTACTAATAAAAGTCTCCGTTTTTGAACTATGCGGTGCATTTTGAAAATAAAGGATATCGTATAAAACTTCTGCCATGACAATAGCTAACTTATAGAATTTATAATTTTAATTGTCAATTTTACTATTGTCGTGTCCCGTTTTATAAACGTTTCGGCCAAGTTCATACTGTTTGTCCTTGGCCTGTTCCTTCTAACGATTTTAATTTATTTCAAGAATCCCTTTTTCTTTATAATGCCTACAATTCCGAAACGTGCCCGAAACGACCCCCGAAAGCAATTATCTCTCTCTTTTCGGCACGTCGATTTCGGCATCGTTTGCGTCAAAAATGAAACGAATTACGCCCCCCCTGACCGCGTCCAGAGACGCCCGAGTGTCAAATTCCACCCCCCTTAGATATCCTGTTATCGCCCTTTGATTCTCCCCGCCACTCTAGACGGGACCCGTCGCAGGTCCCTTTGTGGCCCTCCGTCCTCTCGGCCCTCCTTTCACTTCCTTTGAAGACGTCCCGTACCGTTACGCGCCCTAATAAACCCTTGAACTAGTCCTTGGGAGGGAGTGATTAATCACGTTTTTATCCCTCCGGATGGAACAGGTGGGTCGTCGGATTTTTTCAACAATGACGAGCGGACTGGTGGGTCAAGGTGGTTAATTATGGTATTTTTTTATTTTCATTTCTATGCCGTGGTTAAGGAGATTTTCAGGGAGAAAGTAGTGTTCTGAATGGATAGAAAGTGTCATGTGGGGAGAGAAAGTAAGATCATAAAGCGATTATTGAAGAACCGAAAGTATAGCGCAAATGACAATGTTTTTATCCTTTGACAGATGTGGTAAGTAGTAATTTTACGTTTTGTTGGCTTGTCACGAGGATGAATTAACCAACAAACTCGTTGAAGATTTATCGCTAAATGTCTCGTTAAGTAGTCGAAAGCGACATTTTGTAGAAATGCTTCAACTGGTAGAAATATAAACAATTCTTCAAAAACTATCGAAGCTTACAGAGTGCTAGAACTTTTCCATTATAGCAATGCCAATCCGGGTAGTTTAGGTTATATGAATTGTAGTTCAAAAATTAGAAGAAGAATTCTAGAAATAGCTTTTGATGAAAATGTGCCAGTACCATGATTTTGCAAATATTATTATTGAAATTCTAGTGCTTGTTGGTGAAAGCCAGAGGCGTTTCATATGCATATACATTTTGTATGCAAAATGTGTATATGGTACACATTTTTTACAGCTATAACGCTCTACTTATTTTATTGTGATCCATAATGCAATGCAAATATGCATATTCTTGCACCAAGATAAAACAATAACAATAAGTGAAAAAAATTGCTCAGTTAATAGTGATTTTTAAGTGTTGTAAATAAAAAATATATGTAACGTGACGCTAGTAACGTCGCTTCCAATAGTATTATTACGCTAATTACAAAACATTTATGAAAACAAAACCAGCAGAGCACTTACTAACTGTCAATTAGGTGTTTAATGATTTTAAAAGATACACATTTTGCAATGACTGAAAAGGTTTTCGTTTAATCGCATTTTATATGTCCGTTGGATACCTTTTTGATACCTTTCTCAAAAAATGTTTGAAAAAAATTTTTTCGCATCAGATAAATTATAAACTCTTTAAATAAGCAGATCCTAAATATAGTTCGTAATCATATCGCGGCATTATGGGACATACTCATGGAATATCACATTCATTCTTTTTATATCCATTATAAATATATGTTCATTAATATGTGTAATGTAATTAACTATTATGTATAAGTTGTTATATCCAAATTAATAAAGTAAAATTTGTATTGCTGGCTTTTTAGAATCTATGAGAAAGGGAAAAGTGTGGGCGGTGTATTTTGAACAGGGTGTATTTATACCAGTGTAAAACGTCTCGGGAGTTAATATTACCGGGAAGAATTGTTGTAGAAGCATTATAAAATCTATAAGTCAGACACCCTTAATTGGGCATAGCTAGGCATAAATAATGCATAGCTGGGCTGGCTGGGCAATACGTATGTTGCTCCCAATCTAATTTGTTATCAATAAATGGGTGAATGGGCAAATATTTTGCTATGGAGACACTTTTCTTAAAATCTGAGCGAGCATGGCGAGAAAAACAGCAAAGCCGTGAGATTGTGCAATAACATGAGAAATTTTCAAAAGTGCTCATTTTGTTACTCTCATCCTATCTCTAAAGCAGCTTAAGGACCTTGAAGTCCAATGCTGCCTTCACTTCAACGTCTCTGCGGTAGGTTTCAGGACATTCTTGATACATTTTTACATTATTATTTCTATTATTATTATTATTATTATTATTATTATTATTATTATTATTATTATTATTATTATTATTATTATTATTTTTGTCCCATTTCTCAACATACAAGTTGGTGCGGTTATTAACTTTGTCATCTATCTAGCTGAGAAAGTAATTCAACTCCTCTCAACTAGCCTAGAAACTTTCGGACTATATGACACGTTTGTAACAATACTGCGCGTTGGCCTAGATTTACAATGTTATTGGGGAGTCCAATCTTGTCTAGATTTGCAAGGAAATTTTTACTGATTATACCTTCAGCTGATATAACAAATGGAATGATAGCGATACTGCGGAGTTTCCATTGAGCTTTGAGATCATATGCCAGGTTTTCGTACTTCGTTGCTTTTTCACCCTCAGTTTTTTTACATTGTGCGACAACGGTACGGCTATATCAAGGACGATTCCAGTTTGTTCTCTCTTGTTTATCAGTATGATATCCGCTCTGTTGTAATCCACACTCCGATCAGTTGTTATAACTCTGTCCAAGTATAACAGATGGTCGTTCGTTTCCAAGACTGGAGAGGGGTCGTATTTATAGTACGGTGGGGGTGGAGCGTCAAGAAGGTTGTGCTTGATTGCCAGTTGTTGATGGATTATTTTGGCGAGTTGGTTATGCCGCCCTAAATATGCACTTTCTGCTAGCATGGGGCATCCCGCCATTATATGCTCAATTGTTTCACCTGAGGCCTCACACTTCCGACATTTGTCAATGATATTTAGCTTCAGGCAGTGTTTTTCGTAGTTTCTTGTCCTTACTACTCGGTCTTGAATGGCCATTAAGAATCCTTCCGTTTCCGGGAACAGCTGTCTTTCATGGAGCCATCGTAGAGAAGCGTTCTTGTCAACATTCTCTAGGTGTAACAATTTGGGTTATCTTCCATGGAGGGGCTGTTCTTGCCAAGCATTCAGATTCTCTTGCATTGACACAATATCGCTTTGGTAGTTATGTTGAGACAAATTGAGAGGTGTGTAGCCCTTGTCTTCTCTCACTACTACTTTTAGTATTTCACTATCAGATGTTTGAAAATGTTGTCTCATGTTTTCTTCTTGTTTTAAACATAAGTTTTTTATGTTGAGTAGGCCTCTGCCTTCCTCTCTTCGGGGTAAATAGAGCCTCTTCACTGATGAGTTAGGGTGAAGGTTTCTTGACTTGGTAAAGTACCTCCTCGTTGTTCTGTCTAATTCTTCCAGATCAGTGTTCGACCATTTAACAACACCAAAGGAGTATGTTAGTATAGGGATTGCCCAAAAGTTTATCGCAGCGCATAAGTTTCCACCCGATAATTTAGTATTGAGGAGTTTGTTCAGCCTCTTTTTATATTTTTCTCTGAGTTCTTGGTTCAATTGTGAATGGTCCAGTCGCAAATTTTGTGAGGTACCAAGGTATCGGTATGTTTCCTCCGCGGGTATCTGGTCAATTCCACTAATGTCCTGTGGGTGGTCATCTGCAACTCCTTTTTTGACATTGATGATTGCACATTTGTCTAGCCCAAAAGACATTCGGATATCATCACTAAAGCTTTTCACAGTGCTTATCAAGGAGTGTAGCTTTTCCCGGGTTTCACTGTAGATCTTCAGATCGTCCATGTACAGTAGGTGAGATATTCTACTATTTCGTCTGATATCCAACCTGTATCCCGCATCCGTAGGGTTAAGAAGCGTCGACATGGGATTTAATGCCAAACAGAACCACACTGGGGATAGTGAATCGCCTTGGAATATTCCCTTTTTGATGTTAACTGCACCTATCATTTTGTTACCAAGCAAAATGTTGGAGTTCCACGCTTTTATTAGATGTTGTAGGGTATTCCTGATTCGTGGGCATATTTTGTATATTTCCAACACTTTTAGCAACCAGTCATGAGGGACAGAGTCGAAAGCCTTTCTGTAGTCAATGTAGCATACGTGTAAATTTCGCTTCATTTTCTGCACTTGTTTCAGGATTACAGCATCTATGGTAAGCTGATCCTTACACCCTAATGTTCCCCTTATGCAACCTTTTTGTTCTTGTTCAAAAATTCCGTTTTCAGCACAGTGCAGGTATATTTTTTCATTAACCACAGATGTGAACAGCTTATATATCACTGAAAGACAGGTAATGGGTCTGTAGTTTTCAGGCTGTGTTGGGTCGCCCTTTTTGTAGAGTAAGTAAGTATTTCCATGGGAGATAAATCTGGGAATCAGCTCTGGATCACTGAGGCCTTGCGTAAAGCAACGAGCGAGGCTTTCGTGCGCTGCAGTTAGGTGTTTGACCCAAAAATTTTGAATAATAAAAAATTATTATTATTATTATTATTATTATTATTATTATTATTATTATTATTATTATCATTAGTCACTGTCTTTTTCCAGCATCACATTTTCCACTAACGCCTATCACCAATTTACCCTCTCGCTGGTATTGGCCAATGCTAGAATCGAGCTCGCATCGATTATGGAAACACTCAGACTTAACATTGGACATTGCAAAACTCCCATTTTTGTACTTATGCCGTCGTTAGTTGTAGTCAGTTCTGTTCTCCAAGTAGCCACAGAAGATATTTAATACAATGCCTGTGACTAATATTAAGCGGATTCGTAAGCTTTGAAACTCTATCAATAACTGCCGTTCGCAGATCCAGAAATATGGTAACAACATCAGAAGTCCTTTACGTAATTAATTTTTTTTAATTTACTTGGCTATATTCATGTTATTTATTAATAACCGGTGCTAACTTGATCTCGAATATCATATATCTCGTGCGTTATAATACCTGGCAACCTCAGGTGACCTATAATGTTTCTCATTGCTATCCTTACAATATTTGGAAAGCTGTGAATTTCCATTTCATCCCAGTGTTCATTACATTAGCCTTTGATGATTTGAAGTTTATCTCTTAAGTCGTTCTGAAGCTTGTATGTCGCTGCCACTATATTTTATGTTAGGGGACCCATGCCACTTGCCTATCGTTATTTTTCATTTAAGAATACTACCTAGATATTTCATATTTTACCTATGGTCGAAAGTAGTATGACTAATGACTTTTAAACAGAAGAACTCCTCCGTACGTGATTTGTGATACTTCTACGTGAAAAAAAATCAACCTCTCATCGCTCCTCTATCCATTAATTTTGGATCTGTCGATCACTAATTAGATTTCCTCCGATATATCGAGACGTACCATTAACCCGATCCGAATACTCTATTCATCCGTTACCTGAGATATTCATTCAGGCGCCGAGAGGAAAAAAGTAACCCTTTCCTCCAATCTTTTGATATAAATTTTTGCAAAATCACCGATTCGTTATTTAAATCCCTCATGCATATTCAAACCGACTCAATGGAGTGTTAATGTAACAAAAAATGAATGACAAAATAACAATTCTTGCTAACTTTTTTGTCATAAATTTATTTTATCTCGGATGAAAAGTTTTTAATGGGGGGTTGGATACGTGCAAGTCATGATCGAGTCATTAGTGGGACGTTCAGAAGCAGTGCACTAAATAAGTTATGTTCAGGAAATCAAACGATATTAAAAGTACAAAACATAAAAGTGCATATAGAATTTGCACAGCTTGGAAAAAGGTTTCATTTTCATCGTACCACATAGTCTTGGCGATAAGCTTCAAGGTGTTAAATTGTCTAGAAGTGTGTAAAACACAACCCGCTCCTTACGAAATACTCCAGGCCCAAAGGTGGAGGGATGATGATTATTTTAAAGATGCGCTCCAAATTACTACTAAAAGAAATCAGCAATACTTATTGGACTTCTATTCCAAATGAGTTAGGATATGATGTATCGAGAAATTTATTGTTCATCATCAGCAGTATTCCCGTATCAGTATAAACAATTTTTATTGAACACAAAGTTAGAAAATAGATATAACTTAGTTCGTGTCATAGAGGAATAAAATGTAGTGAAATAGTGTCCAATTTTAAATGATAAATTTAGAACCTGCCTCAAGTGCCATCGTTCTGTAAATTCCAAAAAATACTTTCGAACATTTTCGATATATCGTCTGTTTTAATTATACTATTCTAGATTTTCATTTCAATTTTTATTTTATTTGTTTACTTCACGTCATATTAGGTAGAAGTTTAATACATTTTATTTATTTTACAACTAGCTTAGAAATTATGATATTAAGATTATACGTTAACGATAGTATTAAAGATACAGGCACCAAATTGCCAGAATCACTTCCTAATTCTTTAGGTAGAAATGAGCGTTAAAGTTTCTATATTTTATTTTGGTTAAGTGATTTTAATTTTTGAAATAACAAAATAAAATATTAAAATGTTTATCGAGGCTTTAAAATAAAGACTCCAAAAACAATAGCAATGCAAGGTTATGGCAACAACCATGATTCGGCATGAGAGGACCGGCACAAGAAACGCCGCCAAGAAGATGAAATATATGTATCAGACGAATAAAACATCATTACGGACCTTTAATTTATTACATTACGAACATTAACCTTTATAAGCATGTGTTAACCTGGAAAAATGCATAATGTCATACAAGAATTGAATAGAATTAAGATTCACATCTTAGGAATGAGTGAACTACTAGAACATTTTAGATGACTGCAAACTGAAATCAACACGACATAGCTCAAGGTGGGGAACGTCTTGTTAAAGTTACATAACTTTTCGACCAGGGGTAACAAAAATATGTTTTATCGCCAACCCTATTCAATCTCTACTCAGGATATAATCAGCAGAGCACTAGAACACTAAAACATCATATTATTGGACCACAATAAACGAAGTTCTAGTGAATAATTTGGTAGATGTTGTTAAGAACCAAACAAACCAAGTTATGTTCATATCAAAATCATTACAAAACGTTATGAACTTGTATTAATAGTCAGGTAATAGAAAAAGTAGAAAATTTATAATAACCTGGGTATATTTTTAAATGAGAACAGTGATTGCTGTTTGACAGACCTGACTGACAATTTATTCTACTCATGAGATACTACGTACTGCCGGCTACTTTACAGTGGAATGAGAACATAGGCAATGAGGAAAGTAGATAATAAAAGGAAGATAAAGGATAGCTTCAAATTACATACAGTTATCGTCAGGTATTAAGAAATATTGTGGGTACGAACAAGGAAAACAGGAAGTTTTACTGCCTGCCAGAAAGAGGAAGATGCAAAATACTTGGGACACATTATGAGACGAAAAAATTAACACTTAGATCACTCTTGTTCTTTACATAGTATCCGTATTTGGAAACAGCTTACAATTACATTGAATTGTCACCACGTTCCTTATCTTTCTTAAATAAGCAGGGATTTTCAATATTACGCAATACCTACCATCTGTGTGGTTTATTCTAATTTATTTAAACACGGTCTTAACACCACTTAATTTATGTAGACTATTTCCTATCTAATTAATTTATATCACACTCTTATCTGCTAATTTACTTATACAATTTCACTTGTCCGTTTATCGTACTGTTTTTCTCACGTGGCTTCTCGTCTAATCTCCTCTCTTCGTCCTCGTTCGCTTTTATAGCCCTCCATAATGTATTCCGGAACCTTCTTTAGAGTACTCGATTCTTCTTTTCCCTAATTTGTTTGTTCTAGAAACGACCCGAAAGTTACGAAGGCGTAGAAGGGCCATGCAATTTTTATTTAATAATTTCGACTTCAAACACGAAATTTCGTCTTTAAACTCGAAATTCCGACTTTGAACACGAAATTTCGACTTCAAACTCGAAATTTTGACTTTAAACTCGAAATTTCGACTTTAAACTCGAAATTTCGACTTTAAACACGAAGTTTCGGCTTTAAACACGAAATTTATCCCTCTAAAAGATGGAAATGGGTTCCGAATTCTCCACCGGCACCACGGCCTCTCTTCCGCTAGTAAACGTTGGAATCTGAAATTATTTAAAACATGGGTTGCTTCTGGTTACTTGCCTAAATGGATTCATTACAGTAACGAGTCAATTAACCATGTTAGATAGGATGATAGGAATGAAACTGTAACTAAACAACCGTACTTTACTTTCATTTAAAGAATGCGATTGTGGTAGATAACGATTTGTAGAGGCTCCAGCTATATTTGTATTTTCATGTAAAAGAGGAGTACCAACATTTTTTAAGGATGGGGCCAGATAAAATCGTAACATGTTGATCGATGAAATCTCATACATTAGCCGAACCGTAACGTATTCTTTAAAAGGGTGACTTTTAACGCCAAGAAGCTCACAGTTAAATTCTATCAATGGCCCTTTGACAGAAACGTCATTAGGGAAAATTAACACTTTGCTTCTTTCCAACAATTCTGAACATTTCGTATCTTTAGGTACACATATGCGTCTTGTTCCACCTCCATATTTGGTGCGAACTTGTTTATAGTTATATAGTTCCTATCATCAGACCGTTGGGAACACTTCCAGCCGATTTTGAACAACTCCTGTTCTTTTGCCACTCGATGGTTCTTGTTGAATGTACCTCGGTGTCCTTTGCAGTTTCCCTGCTTTACCTGTCTAAGGTTTATTTCGTGTTCAAAGTCGAAACTTCGAGTTTAAAGACGAAATTTCGTGTTCAAAGTCGAAATTTCGAGTTTGAAGTCGAAATTTCGAGTTTAAAGACGAAATTTCGTGTTCAAAGTCTAAATTTCGAGTTAGAAGTCGAAATTTCGTGTTTAAAGCCGAAACTTCGAGTTTAAAGACAAAATTTCGTGTTCAAAGTCGAAATTTCGAGTTTGAAGTCGAAATTTCGAGTTTAAAGTCGAAATTTCGTGTTGAAAGTCGAAATTTCGTGTTCAAAGTCGAAATTTCGAGTTTGAAGTCGAAATTTCGAGTTTAAAGACGAAATTTCGTGTTCAAAGTCTAAATTTCGAGTTAGAAGTCGAAATTTCGTGTTTAAAGCCGAAACTTCGAGTTTAAAGACAAAATTTCGTGTTCAAAGTCGAAATTTCGAGTTTGAAGTCGAAATTTCGAGTTTAAAGTCGAAATTTCGTGTTGAAAGTCGAAATTTCGTGTTCAAAGTCGAAATTTCGAGTTTAAAGTCGAAATTAATAAATAAAAATTGCATGGCCCTTCTACGCCTTCGTAGAAAGTAATAAATCATTATTTCTTTAAATTAACATTCGCGATTATTCTGGAACTGTTTTTTTATGATTCAATTAGCGGAGCGGCCTCCCTTTGAGGTGGGCCGCTTCGTCCGATAAGGAGTACGCTTACGCTGGTGGTTTACATTTCGCGTCTTTATCTTTATTCATAACTCAGATATCAACAGGTTTATTTGATGAAGGGTTTTGAATAAATATGATTAAATCAATGAAATGTCAGCAGTTAGGTTATCGTCATGCGACAAGCTACAAGAAATACATCTATCTGATAGGAATTTGATTAAAAATTTCAATATAATGACAAAATAAATTGTAGGTTTCAATATTTAAATTATTAAGAGGATAGTTTAAGCTTGATTAATATATAGGTGAAACGTTGTTGAAATAATATACATATTAGTATAAGAAAATTATAAATAGTGCAACTATTGCAAATAGTGCAGTGTAAATTGAGAAGATGCCTTTGCGTCTTGGCAACCTTGGCAGTTTAGTTTTGGAGAATTAGGTATTTGCCATATATATTTTCAATTAAACGAAATATATCTAAATTCATAGGGACGAACCCTCAGACAAATTTTATAACCATAAAAAATCGTGTAATAGGCCCAGCATCAAGTATTTCAGGTATAAAACCAGTAAATATGCGAGGACCAGCGAAACGACCGCTCATCGTGACGTCACTCCGCATATAAACACGGGTCCGTTCTGCAGCCCACAAATAGATTTTTTGAGTATTTTGGACTTTATTGTTGTTTCCGCTGGAGTCTAGAAGTTAAATTGCGACTAAATCTAGTAATTTGTAATATTCGCGTCGTAAAATAGTGTTTTCACTACACTGTTTATATGCGGTGTGACGTCAGACGCCGTTTTGGCGCCAATTCCTAGCGTTGAATTTCAAATGACTTTTTTGCTTGAATGTTTTTTTTTAATATTAACCTATATATATATATAATATTAATATTAACCTAATATTAATAATTATTAATATATATTAATATATATATATTAATATATATATATTAATATATATATAATATATATATAATATTAATAAATTATATAATATTATATATAATATTAATATTAATATTAATATTATAATATATAATATTAATTATATATTTAATATTAACCTATATATATATATATATATATATATATATCTATATATGCATATAATCTCTCATTTAGCCAGTTTTCAAAAAATGTGAAAATACCTAATTTCAGAGAAACACCGAATAGATAGGTCTCGAATAATGATTTCAAGAATTATTAGAAACATTAGCAAGTCGAAATAAATTCGTACATAGTAATACATAAATTAATATTCAGAATTTTTAAGACCAGTATAGTAAATAAATTAGTTCTTAATAAATATTTCATTGCAGTATTGACTGTTTTTCATGTAATGGCCATGTGTAAGTAAAGTGACATTTTAAATATTACAATGATAAAATGTATATCATAAAATACTTCGTAATTGCATTACAATTATTTTATTTAAAAGTTGTTGAAGTGATAGTATGTAATTCATTATACAATTGTTGTGAATTTTGTTGTATTATTAATGGCTGTTAGTGAAAGCTATCATTTATGTATGTTAATTGTTTAACTTTTGAAAACTACTTTTTCATTCTTCAATTTTTAGTATTCATTTTATTTAATGTCACTCTTTTTTAAACAACTTTTGGTGGTCCGATTTAAATAAGACAAATATAAGAACTTTAAAGTCCCTTAGTATTTCAAATTCAAATTATTATTTATTACTCTTTATAGAATAATCAAGTTGATGTTTAAAATACGTATAAGTTGTGCCACATTATTCCTTGGATAATTTTAGAGACATTTTTATCAACAAAAACTAATTAGTTTCTCCTTGAACCCATAGAACTCCCATAAAATCCCCTTAGACTTCAGATTTAGTTTGCTCACCGATTTCACCACTTTCGTCTCTTCTTTCAAATCCAATTTTTGACTTCGAAACTCAATGCATTTTCTGCGGCCGCGTTTCCTTTATCTCGGTCGCATTCTTCCCATCAGCCTTTTCTATCCAGAAAACCAAAACGACCCCAAATAAATAGAAAAAAAGAAAGAAAGAAATAAGAAGAAAGAAGGTCAAAGCTCTTCTTCCGCCCGAATTAACCCTTAAGAGCCCATGAAATCCATACGTCTTGCGGCCTATTTCACCGAGATAGAATCGTGTAATCTACCGAAAAAGTGGGTCAAAACATGGGAGCGAAAAAATATCTCACGAGAAAGGTAATGACGGGTGGAATGGGAATATTGTCGGTCCTCGGATTTTTGTTTGCCGGCGGTGTTTTTCTCACGTCACAGGTACCGCTAATCAGCCTTGACTCTTATTGATTTTAAGTGAGACAATTAGAGCTTTTTATTGGCCATTAAAGGCGCGTACCCCATATGGTACGCGAGGTGTAAAACAGGTTGTCACGGCGATTCTTACGAATTAGATGTATAAATTACGTAATGCCGAAGATGAACCGAACGTTGCCGGATATAAACGTAAATTTAAGAATCTCCACAAAAACGCAAAATCTTTCTTTTATTTTACTCAACCATCTGTACTAGTATCTCCTAACGTCAACTAATGTCTTACAATGTTTTTAAAAAGAATAAAAACGTATCAATACCTACATGAAATATACTTGTATTTTAGCTAGGTTTTAAATATTTATAGAGTACGAATTCCATTAAAAAAGAGCAATTTTGTACCACTAAAACCGATAGAAAATGTTATGAACCCTACAGGCTGTATTAACCAATAGAAGTGTTATAGGTATGAAAGTTACAAGTAGCTCACGTGGCTTTTGAGGTTTACATGCAAAAAAAATGGCTTTTCGCTTAGGGCTCCATGGCTATTGGCATAATCTAGACAAAGAATGTTTAGTATGAAATATATAGATATTATTAATATCTATAGCAAGATCTGTAACTGTGATGTCAAAATCGATCAATTATTTAACGATAAATCCGTGATAACTAGTGGAAAGTGCTGTTTTCTTCGATGTTTAATTAATATTGCAAAAAGGGTTATGGGACTTTGAAAAGTCTTGAAAACGGAACATTTATAGCCTTATTCACTATTCGTTCAAAATTTCATTGAGGTGCGATTATTACTTATATTACTATTGTTATTGTTAATTCCATGGAGCATATGTTGAAGGTCTAATTCTTCGGCATTTAGTCAAATTACAGAAGATTCTCTGAATTGGATTCTTCGAAGATACTTTATGCGTTTATGTATGAAATAAAAGTAAAGTTTACGATTAAATTGTAGAAAAGTGGCATCAAAAATTAAATATTTTGTTTGTTCATAAACAAATTGAATAACTCCTAAAAGAAATTCAATCTTATTTTTGATTCAGATTCCAATATCTTGTATTTTTGATCAAATTTGTAATTAAAATATTTTTTTGCAAGATATACCCTCTATTGAATAACAAAAACAATCTATGCTATGACAATTTTGGTCAAAAAATATTTTTTTTTAATTGCTACCTATTGTAAACTTTTCAAATTATTGTTTTCGTGCGTTTTATGACCTTCTTTAATTGCTCTAATTAATTTGATGTGCAATTGTTAGAAATAATATATTGGATAATATCTAAGTATATTCATTACATGCACTTAACGTAGTATACATAATACATACAGACAATGTAGTATATTGCAAAATAAACCAATTAATGAAAATTTTGAAGTTAATAAATGAGTAGATAGTAGATAGCACCGTTATAAAATTATATTTAATTGTATATGACATTTGTACACTTGACCAAAGATATCCGAATTTGAAATGAGAAATAAGAGTGTAGTGTCATTTTTTCTACAATTTAATCGTGAAGTACATGTTCCTTTCGCACATAAATGGATGAAGAAAGCTTTTAAGAGTTCAAAGATCAGACTTTTTATTTTACACCAGAATCTTAAAATAATGCCATGGAAATAGATGTTACTTTTGTTCCTGTAGCACTGTTCTATAGCTTAGTACTACCCACTGGGCTCATAACATTCTCTCTAGGTTACAGTTATATATAAAATACAGCCATTACTTTCTCTAGGATCTGAGAGGAAGGTTGCTTTGCAGTAAAGAATGAAGGAGTGGCCATGTTGTAATTCAAACTCGACCTTAGTGAATATCTCGACTAATTAAAAAAAAGATATGCCAAGTTGAAGCTGCCATAATGACAATTCTGCCAGCAGAACGAATCTAATTGACATTTGGAGCGGCTTTGGCACCAGAAACAACTGTACCTACTTGTTTGGTACTTTCGTGTATTTTTGTATACTTTGGCAATACGAAGTTGTCGTTTGGCGTTTCGAAGCATTCGTTCATTGATGTTAATAACTAACGGAGTAATGGATATTTTATAAGAATGGCTACCTCAAAACCTAATGGATATTTTGCAAAAAAACCAGGTAAGTATTTGTAAATTGTTCCAAAAGTACAAGATGTCTTTATTTGAAATTGGAAATAAGATGAATATTCTGTTTTGGGAGTTATTCAATTTTTTTATGAGGGAAAAAATGTTCCTTCATTGAAGCCACTTTTCTAAAATTTAATCGTATATTTTTCTGTCATACATAAATGTGTGAAGGAAGCTACAAAGCATCCAAATATGAGTTTTACATTTCTGTGAGTGGCTAAATGGCAAGAAATTATGCTCTCTGTGATAAACCATTGCAATATCTGATAAAATAATAATCTAATCATTCTGAAATTTTATATGCGCATTGAGTTCTATTACAAATGATTTGTTTTCAATGTTGTCCAAAGCCCCACAAGCCTTTTTACAGTGATCATTAAGCATTGAAAAAAAACGCTGTTTGATTAACTTTCACTAATTTCTAGTTAAATAATTGATCTTAACTTATTAGTAGGTATTGAATAAATCATAATATCATGTATCGATATCGTTAGTCTTATGTATCGACTGTCATCTGTTTATAATATTTCTTCTAGAAACCATTAAAAGGTGTTACCTAATATACTTTTTGGTCATTGCAAGTTTTTTGGCCGTCTCTCATTGAACTTTGCTACAGTAGGTATGTATATAAGTATGTACTTTGGTAGTACTAATGTATGCCCCAAACTGACAAGTCGCTGACAGAACTACCTGTTTTCCACGTTGAAGATAATCCAGAGGGTTTCACCACCCAAAGCCTATTCTAAGGACGTAATTCTATATTCCTTTTCGAGGTTACTCAAAAAAAAAATTAAAATTTATTTAGACACATTTGTGGAATAATTTTAATACAAAACAAACAAAACGTATACACAACTTTTTCGAAAATTATTAAGATTTAAAAATCGTCTGTAATTGTACGCTTAAAAATGATTCCCAGAAAAATAGTACATCGACAACACCGTAAATATTGTATACTTATACGTGTTTATATAGACTACCTGCACAATAAGCATCTTGTGGGCATCATCGTCATGCCTCTTTAACCACTGCATGTTTCCCACGGTTTTTATCATCATAAGGATAGTATTTATATTTACAATAACAAAAAAGAGTATTTGTTTACAATGTGCTTTATCATCAGATATCCCCTGGCTGGAAGTCTTATCTCGATCGAGATTACATTGCAAAAAAATGAAAAGTTTGGGGGATTTTTCAAATATCTCAAACGATTTTATCTACTTCCTCTGCACGACAATGAAATAAGTCCATGAACAAACATCGACTAGATTAAGGTATTTCACAAGGTTTAATGGTTTTCTAAAAATTTTCGAATGTGTTAATTAGATCTCAGGCGCTAATGGGGTAATTACAAAAATAAAATTTGTCTATTAGGCCCTACTTGCTAATGAAGATCGTCATACCACATTATAAATAAGTATAGAATAAATAATTTGCGAAACTCGCAACTTACGTGTGAAAATAAATTATTTACGCTGGAACAAATTAGATCACGAGACTTAAAAAAAGATATACTAAATATTTGAGTTGAAATAACGATTACTTCTCCTCTTTTCCACGGGAAAAAACCCTTCCTTCTTTGTGAAAGAAATTGTTTAACAATGCACTTATAATCTTTCTATAAACATCCACCCACTTGTCCTCCGTTGTGTGTGTCTGTCTCTTTTCGGTCCATTTTGAGAGGCTGCGCTTCAAAGATTCACATCCGTTTTGGCCACACGACCCAAGAGAGCGACAAACACAAGCGTAGAAGGGGATATTTTCTTTAGCACTGTGGGACTGTTACAAAATACACCGAAATTAACTAAAAATGTTATTTAATTGGAGTTAAGGACTTTCAAAAATTTTAAATAAAGAAAAATAATTATGCGGATAACACTTATTATAAAAATGTCTGGTCTTTCTAGAAAAGTTTAATCCTGTACTGCGTACTTTCTTATTTTTGCATTTCATAGTAGAAGATATTCCTATTTTTTAAATAATGTTTTAATATTAAATGCGTTAATGCCTACGTAAGAACATTTTTAAATGAGAGTGATACTGATTATTCCTAATGAAAGCCTACTAAGCGAATAAAGAATCCGATCATTAGAATTCAGTGATTAGAAATATAATATCCAATGCCAATGTAAGGGTACGAAATGTAATATAAATAGAAATTGGGGGCAAGAAATAAGCACAAGACACCCCAACAAAGAGCAAATCGAAATTATACCTGTAACTCCCTAACTGCAACGAATATTACATGGCCCCGAAGAAAACTTCCATTATACATGTTGAAAATTGTAAAATTTGCTACCATTCTAGATAATTTAATAACATCGCATTGTCTTTTACAATTTACTCCAATACAGATATTGTAGAGCAAGTGCAAAATGGCAAAAGAGTTCGTCAAAATGAGGAAGAAGATGACGACGTTGCTTACATAATACATAACATAGTACATAACCCCCTCTATTTTATGATTAACACTCGTCTAAAACTTTGTGAATGTCTTACCTTTAACGTAACTTACGACATTTTTATCTTGAAAAACTCTGGGAAACGAGCAGCTTTCAACCGAAAACTTAATTGTAATTCCGTCTTCTTTTGTAAAGGAAGAAGAAGCCTTTTTCTATTCTCAAATGAAAAAAAACATGTCAAAAAGCTTTCAGCGACTTGCTAAAAGTGTCACCATGTCACTTAATCACACATGATGACATGACACCTACCATGTCACATGTCCATGTCACTTAAAACTAAAGATATGAATTGTATAGAAGAATTATCAAATGCAAATGCAGACACCAGTAAATTATTAAAAAAAAACATTGTGGAATATGATGCCTCCAGCTGGCTTCCAACTGAAGTGAAATTGTTGCAGCATCTTAAACGAACTGTTTGTATATTAGTATTTGGTTTGACACGCATATGCGATGGCCTATGACTTTGATAGACAGGAAAGTGGATGGACAATAATATACGGCCAGTATGAGTTTTTTTATAACCCAGAAGGTCCTCTGGTATGGTTGATAGGTATTGATATTCCTACAATTTCTGCTATTTCATTCAGATATGTATTTATTAGTTAGAGTGTGCGATAAGAGCTGTGAGGAAGATGAGGAGTTTGGCTGCGAAGACGCCGAAGAATATGTCGACGAGAATGTTCGGTAAAATCATTTTGTTCATTATTATTTTTTCTTTTATAATTACTTATCTATCATTTCTTCAATGTCTCTACATATAAACTTTTTTAAAATTCAATTCCACATATTTCAAAGGTCTCTGTTTTTCCAATTTTATCTCTGTCTATCTTTTTTCTGTAGGTTATGAAAATTTGGCCCACTAAGGTGGCCTACAAATGTTAATAAGTAAAGTTGCCATCGTTAAATTGATAGGTTTCAAGCCCAAGTATTGGAAAACTGACATTAAAAATTGCTGGCAAGTATGCCCTTAGGATTATACTATTATTTATTTCAAAATTGCTAGATATAAATTGGAATTAGCAATCAGCTGGTGGTTAATACTTTTTCATAACCTTTTTACTCTGACCAATGGTAATGTTCTCCTCGCCAAACGGACTATTATAAAAATTATAATAATAAATATAAAAGTAGGCGTTCGTTTTTTTCTATTTTTGCATTAATTTATCTTACGATTTAGAAGGAAAGCAAATAGTGGATTGGAACTTTTAAATACATCATTATATTGAAGGGTTTTCCAGTATCCAAGTCAGAAAGGTTAGAAAGTTAGAAGTTTTTGCAGTTAAAAAAGTTGCAGGTTACTCACGAATATCAACGCCTAATAGACTACTAAACAAGTTTCAGGCGAGTATTAATCATAAAAAAAGGGAGGTTATGTGTTGTGGAGTTACACTTCCGATTGTAAAAGTTGTAATAAAGTTCAGTTGGGATGCTCATTTAATACAATTTATAATATTACGCTTTTTGAAATTACAATAAAATTGTTAGAACACTTTCTGCTATATAAAAATGGAATTAAAAAAATCTACGGAAAAATTAATGACTTTGACAAGTTTCAGATGAGTATTAATAAAAAAGGGGAGGTGATGGACTAATACTTCTGATTAAGAAAGTTGTAAGTTCAGTTGGATTAATCTTTTATTAGCACTTATTATAGTTTATGAAACTACAATAAATTTGTAGAACGCTTTTTGCTCTATAAACTTATTACTTATTATGGTTTATGAAAGTACAATAAAATTTGCATAACGCTTTTTGCATAATAAAAATGGAATTAAGAAAAGTAAAAAAATCAGTCACAATTAATTAACTTGTGAAGTTTCTGACTTGTGTTAATGAATGAAAGTGGTTGTAAAGTGTCAAAGTGTGGACTAAAACTTGTAATTGAGAAGGTTGTAATAAAGTTCAGTTGGGTTAATCCTGTATTATCACTTATTACGGTTTATAAAACTCTGGTTTCATCTGTAGCGCGTTTTTTGCTGCATTAAAATGGGATTAAGAAAACTTATTCAGTAATAAAAATGTATCTCTTTTTCCATTGTGACATTTCGAGGATGAAATTATGGTAAAATATCAATTTTCGTAGCTCCCGAAAAAATCACCCCCACCCCTCCCGTACGCCATTGCCCCCCCCAGAAAACACACAACATATATATTAACAGTTATTTCCCATGTCTCAGAGTATATACGTACTACGTATGTATATGCACCTTCGGCGTATCGTGGGAACTCCGAATGCCTCCACACGGATATTTTTCACATGCCCCCTACCCCCCGGATCGGACCCCCGACAACGGGCGCGGGAGCGAGAGAGACGGTGAGAAGGCGAGAAGGGGGAACGAGAGAGACGAGACAGGGGACCCTCTGACCATTTAGTGGAGGGGGGGAGCCCGACCGGAGTCGTGGAGAAGAAGAATTATTTCCCACGATCTATCGGAATGCCTTCGAAAAATCGTAATCAGTCAGCGGATGACAACTGACCCGAGAAGTGGTCCTGGGAGAGACCGAAAAAACCGAAAAAGTTCGAAGGGTGTCAGTTCGGGGTTGTGAGGTGGCGGAAGTGGAAGTGGCTAGCACCGGCCGGAGACGTCTTCTTTTTGGATTTAGCCGGGGCAGAGGCTCTCAAGGTAAACTGCTAAAGTGTTAATAATTTAAGTTGTTCAGGATATGATTCATTGGCATGTCTTTTAAATTATTTGGTGATGTGTTTACTAACCTACTGATTGGAAATTTTAATTATTATTTTTTACCCCCACTTTAATTGCCTTCTTACTTTTTCGAAATACTATATAGGGCACTGGGCACTCCTTAACAACGTTAAACTTTTCACAGTCCTTTTCACAAAAGTGTAAGAACAATTATCGGTATCAAAAGTAGAGTTTACTTTAACACCTGGTCTTCAACAATAATCGTTACAATTTGTTTTATAGCATTAATTGACTTGGGTGTTCGAAATCCCATCGTCACTCAAATGACCGGTTCGACGTTCTACGTCAAAAACAGCGTTACGTGCAAAATGTAAACAACTATTCTACATAAACTGATTGTTTGCTATTCGACTATCAGAATTGTTTATTAATACAATATTAGGCTGATTAGGCAGAACGCTCCCCAGTTAAATTTCTCATTTACATTCAAATCCCACGCTATGTCCCATATTTGGTAAAGTTTTTCTTCACTGAACCCTAGTTTAATAGAAATAAAAATTCTATGTGAAAGAAGGGCATTTAGAGGTGCCGGGAAAAATAGTTTTTATCTGCGGAGACGCCCAGTTTTGGAGAAAAAAATGAGATGTTGAAAAAAAAAAACTTAATACCCTATTTCCGAAGAAGAATTTCTCAGTGTCGTCGTGAGTAATTTTTACTCGCTTTAAGGCCTAAATGTAGTTCGATGCTTGAGCTAAACGATGACATTAACTTCGCGTCGAAATAATACCGAGAAATCTGTAAAAAAATCGATTAGAAGCAGAGACGTTTTCGCGCCTTCGCCATATTCAAATACTGTTGACAGCCACGCCGAGAGCCTTCCCTGTTCTTTTATACCCATCCTTTCTGATGAAATAATTAGGTGCCGCTCTAATATGCGGTCTACCGTCGTAAATCTATTCTAATATGCGATTTACCCCAATGACGTCTCAGTATGTGGTCTACTAATGAAATTGAAGTGTTAATGTAGTTTATTTATTACAAGTACGAGTTGGTATTTACAAAATGATAGCATATTATTACGTATACAAAATGTAAATTCACCGGTGATATACTGCTTTAATGTCTCTCAGGAATTTCATGAAAAGGTCATCTTCATTCTTGTTTATAATTTTCCAGCTAATTTAGTCCAAATGTGACTGCATATGTGCAGTGGGAACACCACGCATTTTTTCATAATTTTGATTTTAGCATCAAGCCAAGAGCGTTCAATGCCTTGAGTGTAAGCTCCAGTTGCCGGGTCGATGTAGTTTTCTTGGTGGTTTACTGTGCTGTAGACGAAGCCCAATTGGTCAATTGGTTGTACGCTGCCCATTCGTCCAAGTGTATGCCAGAGTTTGCTTGTACTTCTTGATGTATAATGGTACTAAGGTTTATTAGGTGGTAGGGTTTATTGATGGTATTAGCGTTTTTTCGTTCAACTACGAAATACCGGGTTTCGGATTTGTTTCGTAGACCAAACATCCACGGTCCATCAATACGGCGTCCATGATTCCTGTTGTTACAAACGTCGGCGTCTGAATCTTCTGACTCTGGATGTTGGTCACCTTGGAGAAGTCTTCGTCTCCCATATTTTCGACGGCAAGCGAACCGAGATTCATCAATATGAATTGGATCTGCAACTGTTCTAATTAGCTATCCATGGATGGTGTGGGATACAACTGAGCTGCACTCCTCACGGCACATATTGAACCAGTCGACCACGGTTTGTATTGATGGACCAGTAAGTGTGGTGACTGAATCAACGGGAAGATCCAAAATGGACAGGAAAACGAGTTCCAGTATCTGTCAGAGCGTCAATTTACTGTTGATTCGACCATTCAGATCCGTGTAATGGAAAAATCTGTTGTCCTGTCGAACTGAACAAGCAGTTTGGTAACCTTTTCTCGGGCAGCGGAAAACTGGTCTGAATTCGCCCTTTCGTGATCGTTTCCTTATTTCTTGCATGTGTGAACCACACCTGGGACAGTCTTCTGCTTCTGTATCCAACAAGCCACTTTGTCTTAGGAAACAGACTGTAGTCTCTTCGGTTGGCACAACACTTGTGTAGAAATCACGTAATAACATTTTGTCGATTGGTTTAGGATTGACAGGTCAAACTGAACTGGAGGTTGTAGAAAGAAGGAACTTTCTTATATTCACTTGCAACTTACAGGTAATCGGATTAACGTTAATATATCACACTTAGGAAACGGCCGAAAATCAAGTTATTACCCTATATTTTCTACAAACTACAGGTGATCAGATTATCGTTAAAGCAGCATACCTAGAAAACGCTCGAGGCCTCAACCTGTTATCCTCTCATTTATCAAATATTTCCTTGAAACATACAGTTAATCTGATGATAGTTAGTGCACATAATAGCGTATATGGGTAGGTACGGGAGTAGACCACATGCAGCAGGTAGACCATCTCTTAAGACTCTTCTTAAGAAAACCTTATAACTTTGCTTGAAATATTATCCCAAAATGATAGTGAATCGCATCACGATTTACATATTATTTATATAATGTTCATTATATTCATTTTATATTATTTTGAGAATATAACGTTTAAGTAGGTAAGGCAAGGTATAAATACTGTACACTGCGTTTGTCAAAGATAATAACTAATAACTAAGCCGAGTTTTGTATTTTTAAAAAAATCCTTCGTGACAGAACCTATTCCTTGCATGCGCATAACGCAGAACCGTCTACGAATTCTATGCTACCGAGTGTCTTCCCAGATGCGGTCAGTGCCATGTGCGGTCAATAGTTTCGAAATTCCAGGACAGGCCAATTTATCGGGGTACTCGGTACCGGCTCGCCATGAGCGGTAGTGTCTTATGCGGTCACAATCAAAAAACGTCCCAGATGTGATCCCTCGAAAATATTTTCGCAAGGTAACAAATACTTTTACATATACTTTATGTTAATGGTTAATACAAATTGAAAATAAGTACATTGTTTTCCTTGCTCTCTCGCAAGTAATTCATGCTTTACAGGACAAAACAAATCTCATATATTCTCTTTTCACGCCTCAAAACAACGAAAACCATATAGTAATCAATTTTCCATATCGGCAGAGGGTGTCTACCGAGAAATTCGGCGAATTCGGAAATGACAACCGCACATGGGAAGACGCCTGTACATCAGGTAGAAACATTTTTGGAGTGACCGCATCTGGCACGATTTTTCACATTGACCGCATGAGGCACGACCGCTCGTGGCACGGAGCCCACACGGTTTTCTTCCGACCTTCCAATTTTTCAAAAAGACCAAACTTGTTTTACAACATAGGCCCTTAGATTCATAAACTCCCCACGCCACTTCCTCAAATTTCGACAATTCCACTGTAGTGTTCCCAAGTTCTTCCAGGAAGTTTTGTTTCTGTTGTGGTTGTGGGTTTTACTCCGGAGATTATAAAACCCGTGCATAATGTGATAAAATTACGGTCAGAAATTTAACCATTTATCCGTCCATTAAATCGACATGCGAGCCCATTGAACGTTTTCCGAGAAGATTATTTGCATCTTTTCGGTTCCTTCGATTCCTTTTTACCTGCCGTCTGCGAAATGCGACAGAACGAAGATTTGAATCGAGAAACCGCAAAAACCTCCAAAATGCCGTGTTACACCGAGAACTGTAAAACCGCCCGCCCACCGTCTCAGGCATCGATTGGTTACTTTTAAATGAGCGATTTTTTAACATTTCCTGCACTTAACTTTTTTGAAATAAAACTTCAAATAAGCATTTTCTTCAAAATTGCACCACTCCAATTGTTTTCCTAATATTTTGTTTACTTCTTTGTAGTTCCTATAAGATTCCAATAAGACCAGCAGTATTATGCCAATCAGTGAGGACGAATACGATTCCGGTAGATCAAACGAACCACAATCAACGATGTCGAAGGCGGAACTAAGGAAAACCCACAAACCTATCATGGAAAAGAGGAGGAGGGCAAGGATCAATCACTGTTTGAACGAGATCAAGACCTTGATCTTGGAGGCCATGAATAAAGACGTAAGATATCTACAACTACAATTAGAATGTTTTTAATATAAGTAGTTTGTGTTTCCCTAAGTCGTTCTTTTAAGTACTTTTGATAAGGTACCTGGGGATCAGGGATTTCGCTCGAACTTTGATAATGTTCTATGGGCTGGTGTAAGACCAAAAAAGTGTTATTTAGGTCCCGAAAGTTCTGGTCGCACAGTACAAAATTTTACCAAGTTGACAAAGCAGTTTTTCTCTAAACATTTTTTTAGGGAGAATATTTACCAAAAAAAAAATTGTGTACAGTTTTCTTAGCTTTACGATAACAATATTTCTGAACCCCGAAAGATACCCAACATAGTCTTTAGTTCTAGCACTATCTGACTTCTTCATTCGATTCCTTACAGTTTTTACATTGAAATACGTTATAAAAGCAATGAGAATCCGGAAGGATCTCCACATCCAGGAACTTTTCTTCGAGCGCCGGGCTACTCCAGGCGGCGCACGGTGCGCGGTGCACTAAAAGAGATAACATTGATACATTGTCAAAATTGAGACGAACGTAACAACAGAGACAACAGAGAAGTCATTCGAAACAAAGAAGAATGCCCATTGAGGCAAACAAAGGGAGAACATGCAGTAGAGGGCTTTTGACCGTGAAAGAAGCAGTAAACAAATACAAAATATCGTTTTTAATGTTTCTTGGGGCATTCACAATTTTTGCTAAAAACAAAAAAGTCTTTGTGTAATGAATATCAGCTTGACATTTTACATTTTATTTAAAATAAAAATACCAAGGTTGTATTATGTTGGATTTGTTGCTTTAACCCTATAGCCCAGTCTGTGTAGTCATTTTTTGACGTTTTACGACATTAATTCAGTACCGGATGAAAGTGGTCAAATGTTGTAGGCTCTGATTAGTTGATCATGCCTATATAGTTTTAAACATTCAAAAAGTGTGCAGTAACAAATGGGAGGGGTCCAAAGTTAGCAAAAACAAGTTTTTTGATTCTACAAGCCAAAGTATGCATTTTGGTGGAGAAAAGTTTCAAATATAAGTTGTAGAGAATCGAAAAACCTATAATTTGAGCTATAGCACGATTGATTTTGTTAACATTTATTGCACAAATGTCAAAAATCCACTGAAAATGGTCATTTTGTGAATATTGATTATTTACTTCAAAAATGATATGATTTACGTTTTTACTGCTCTAAGAGATAGCTTTTAAAGTTCCAAATCTAAACAACTTTTATAAAAGTCAATTGGTTAATTTATTGCTGAGATATTGCTATTTGTTTATGCCAATACGCATAATGTTCATTGCTGTTACGTCTTTTTGGATAAACATTTCGAGGTGCACAAAGGCTTATTCTCTTCATAAATAACCATATTTTCATATTCCGTTAAGAAAATATAATAAAAACAATTTTCAACCCCTTATTTATCGCTTTAAAAAATGGGGTGATTTTTTTTATAAATAAATATACCTGGAGCCATTTTCATAACTTGCACCAATTTCTGACTTACAAATTCGGATAGCTGGATAACTTTTTTCGACCAATAGGAGCCGAGATAGTATTTTTTTTTCAAAAATTCGCAGTTCTTTTATTTGTAACAATTAAGAAACGAATTTTGCCCTATTCGATAGCTAAAAATTCATATCTTTAAAAAAGTCACCCCATTCTTTAAAGCGATAAATAAGGGGTTGATTATTGTTTTTATCGTATTTTCTTAACGGGATATGAAAATATGGGTGTTTATGAAGAGAATAAGCCTTTGCACATCTCGAAATGTTTATCCAAAAAGACGTAACAGTAATGAACATTATGTGTCTTGGGATAAACAAATAGCAATATCTCAGCAACAAATTAACCAATTGACTTTTATAAAAGTTGTTTAGATTTGGAACTTTCAAAGCTATCTTTGAGAGCAGTAAAAACGTAAATCATATCATTTTTGAAGTAAATAATCAATATTCAAAAAATGACCATTTTCAGTGGTTTTTTGCCATTCTTGCAATAAATGTTTTACAAAATTAATCGTGCTGCAAATTATAGGTTTTTCAATTCTCTACAACTTATATTTGAAACTTTTCTCCACAAAATGCATACTTTGGCTTGTAGAATCAAAAAACTTGTTTTTGCTAACTTTGGACCCCTCCCATTTGTTAATGCACAGTTTTTGAATGTTTAAATTTATATAGGCATGATCAACTAATCAGAGCCTAAAACATTTGACCACTCCCGTCCGATACTGAATTAATGTCGTGAAAAATCTACACAGACTGGGCTACTAACCTTGGGAGCACCAATACCTGAAGACTAGTCAATTTACTGGTAGTCGCCTTTTATGGTGCTTTATAAAAAAAAGATGTTTAAAAAAATCCACGTATATCTCGTTTTAGACGTAAAAATAATATTTTCGTATTTCGACGGACAAACTGCAAGGAATGTCAGATTTAGGATATAGCGGAAAATGCTAAAAATAAAGAATGTATGAAAAAAGCGTTTTTGCAACTTGCGTATGTTCAAAAACATTTTTTTAGATAACTTTTTATAAAAATGAAAATAATCCGCTTTATCGAATTGTCAACAATTTGAATTTCACGCCCAAACCATGGGGGTCACTTTCGGGCCCTAATTAGCACCGTTTGCCTCATTTTGGCCCATAGATCAAATTCCTAATGTTTTACTGAAATTCCGGATCGACAGATACAAAAGTCTATTTTAAAGAATATCTCATAAATGTCTATTAGAACGCCTTTTTGAAAGAATCGTTAAAATTTACACTGCTAAAGAGTAACAGTCCTCAGATTTATAAAAGTTATGCTAATAATACCTACGTTATTATAACTAACAGCAGGGTGTTGAACAATTGTAATCTATACTATAACGTTAATTTCTTAAATTGAATTATTCTGTTCAACCAATCTTTTGGCCGCAGTTTAAAAGGACCATATTCCCGTCAAACTCTCTTTCCAGCAAATACTTGAAGTGATCGTGTAGTCCGACCGGGCGTGTACATTTAGCCATACATACAAACATACATATATAGATATATATACATACATCTATACATCATAGCGTCTTCCGTCGGCCTCGAACTGCACCGCTTTGACTTTAGCCCCCCGCTGCGTTAAGTAGGGTCGCTACCTAACCACGGTCGGTGAAAAATCCAAAGGAATCAAGAAAGTGGCTATGCGTACGCCGTACGCCGTACGGTCGCGTAAATTTTTGGAAATGAAATAGATACTCGTGATAAGAACTGTTACCAAACTGCTTTGCAATGACAAAAAGTATTACTTATTATTTGGTTACGAATAAATACTCTTCTTCTTGTGACTAAATTACAAGGTATATATACGTATAGGTCGTAGGTAATAATTAGAGCTGGAAAAATATGCTCTGAATACCCGTTTAAATATACATCCAATTTGTATTCCGAAATTGAAAGATATGCAATATGTATTAAGTTTAGTATTAAACCTGTTTAGTATTAAATAAATAAGTATATTTATTACAATTTGATTTAAGTTCATATGAATTTCATAGAAATTGTGAGTGTAGTCCAGTTAAACCAAATAAAATTTCAAACGTTAACCTACGTTTAATTAAACAGTGCCGGTGAACCACAAAGGTATCGAGATATTCGCGTCCGTCAAAAATTACAGTATGTAACACAAAAAATTAATGAATATGATAACGGACAAATTGATCGTATTCAATACGTCAAAGATGTATCATATCAGTATAGACGATAAAAAGATAGTTTCTTTTGATTTATGTAAGTTGCATTTTAGAAAGTAAGACAGTAGTTATTTTTTTTTGACAAGGTTGTTTTTAGCCGCCAGAAGTGTTTATTTTAATATTATATAAGCACGTTTGTATATTATACGTAGTAAGTAGTATTAACTTTTGTTATTTTTTTTAATATGACAAGGACTACTAGTCCGCCAGTGGTATTGTTTTATCGAGATGTCCCAAGTATAATATTCGCCCGATATTTCAATATCTTTGGCGGCAATATGTCCAACCGCATTTTTCGTCACCGATGAGAGTACATTTATCCACCGCTTCGCCTGGTTTCCGCGAGCGGTTCGTAAGTAATTATCCCTACTTAACGCAGCGGGGTGGCTAAAGTCGATGTGGTGCAGTTCGGGCCCGTCCCATCATAGATGCATATATAAACCTTGTATTATTATTGAACACCAAAATCTCTACCATCTATTTTAATTAGACTGGGTTGCAATTTAATATTTTAACAATCTTGGATTAAACTCTTACATTACTGTGTTTTATAATATCACTTGTATTAAAAATCCAATAAAAAATTGATGTAAAAAAAGGAGTGATAAAAATAAAAGAAATTTTAATTCAATACACATTTTACATATGGTAGATTGAAACAAAGTAATTATCTCTCTTCATTCGTGATCCCAATTACAGGCTGAAGTCGTAGATTTAGGCATTTCGTTTTAGAGACTAAGAACAGCCACAATTTTATGAGATTTCTTTAGACAACGTTTTATGCAACGTTTCAATAGTTACACATGCAGATCCTACTAATTCTCTAAGACCTTACTAATTCTCTTAGTTCTTAAGCAATTGCAAATTAGACATTTTTTGCGACCTGCGAACCGTGTTTCTTTCATTTTACTATGAATTCAGATATTTATATAAGCTCTTCCACAAAGTTACAACTCTTTTGCCAACTACCGCACTGCGTAGTACTTTTCATTATTTCTAATTTCAGCAACTCAAAATATCTGGTTCTCTTCTGTCCTCTTGTTCATTAAATGTGAATTTCCTTAATTTTATAAAGACTACATTTCTCCTTCTCGAAGGCCCGTAACGATAATAAGATCGCTCTCGAATTCCGGAAAAATATTTTCAGGTACCTCAGTCATTAAAAAGGGTCAGTGAGTTAAAAAGTCATTAGAAGCCTGTTCTCTAATTATAGAAAACTTTCCGTAGCCTGGCGCTAATAATTTTTTTGAAGCCTTAATTAATGTGCAAACTGGCGTTGTATCAGAACTTGTTGTTTCAGCATTGAAAAACTTAAAAAGCCAAATCGCTATATGTTACGCAAAGAAACCATTTAATACTCATTTTAACGTGTAAATTGGAGTTAGAAATTTTATGTTTATCATTTGTCCTGATATGATGATGATTATTATTAATAATATGCCTATGTGCTTGCCCATTTAGTCTGGCCAGAAAATTATTTCATTTCACCACCGTTACTATGATTAGCAAAAGCAATAGTAATAGCATCAGTAGCAAAAAAACAAACAAAAATTTTAGAAAGGGCATCATTAATTGGACAGTCAATGAATTAAAAGGTTAAAACTAAAATCATTTTGGTGCCATACCTTAACGCATTTTGTCTACGCAACATTATACCGTTTTTAATAATAATTAATTGTAGAAGGTCAGTTGGACGATCAGTGTATAAACATAGTGCTTGACATGATGCAGTTGTAGTCTTTTAAACTGCGCTATAATTGCCAAACTCCGGCGTCCTGATCATAAATTCGTATATAATGATTTTAATATTACCATAAATTAATTAATTAGTATTAATTATGTCATTAACAAGAATATCCTCGATTTGGGTAAATTATAACATTTTCAAAAATCGCCTATTTCATAAAAGTATGAAAGTTATACACCGAAAAAATGTAATACACAATAGAATTTTCAGGAATTTAAACGCGACTTCAGACGCCATTTAATTCGTCGTACTGTTTACATTTTGTCGAGATGTAATTAACTATAAAAAGAACTATTCCGTGTAGTTTGTTATTATTTTTTGTGTGTATTGTAATGTATTGATGTGTGGTATTTGTTACTAATTAAAACGAATATAATGAAAGTACACTTGTTCTGTAAAAAAAAAAACTTGTATAGTAGTAAGAGCATATATTTATGCTCTTTTATGCTGTATTTTAAATGAAATATCTCAATACGTTTGCCACATTCAAACGTTCATAAGAATCCAAGTAATTTATACATATAGTGAGGTTTTTAAGTTTGTTTTTCTTTTATTGTGAACTAAAGAAATCGAAGGAAAAAACCGAACCCTCAATTTTTATAGATGGTGAGTAATTCTTGTGCACCTGAAGAAAAAGAATACGTCGATCCTTTCTTTAGTTTACCCAAAAAGATATTATATAGGAAAATTTGGCAAACCGATTTTCCATGGATTGTAGGTAGAACAAATAAATGAGTTATATGCTGATTACGTCTTGTGGAACAAGGGCTTTAATATTTCACATAGTAGTTTAAGTAATATTAGACATCATAAAAATGGCGATGTGTGGTTCGAACTACTTTCTCATATTTTGATGTAAATATTCCATTGCAAAATATTTAAATTTTTAAACAATTTCGAGCGAGTTTTGGTACAATTAAAAAAAAATGAAAAACGATAGATGTCCTTCAGAGAATATTTACCACAAGTATTGTTAAACTTTATTATACATATTGGAGAGTAAACCAAATATTTAAGTTGAATGAAGTATAAAAATAATTCTGGAGGCGGATTTCCAGAACATTTCAAAAAACCCAAAAATGACAGCACTAAAACTCCTTCAGAGACGTTAATGCCAAAAATGTTATAAAAGTTTAATACAAATTTAAAGTGTAGAAAAATATATTCGAGCATTTATGCCTAAGAGCTCTAAGAGAGAAATTTCTTCTAATACATAAATTATTCTAAACATTAAACATTTTTCCTACTATCGAATAGGTATAGTACAGTTTAATAAGATATCTGGCTCAATTTTCTCTAAAGGGCAATTTACACTCATTTTTCGGTTTTTGAGAATTTTCTCAAAACCCACTTCAACATTTTTTTTCCAAACTATCAATATATATTCTACTATCGAATGTGTACAATAAAGTTTAATATCCTTATTACCCTTTATTCTTGTCATTTTCCGGTTTTAAAAATTTCTTCGAAATCTTTCTGAAGAATTGTTTAAATATGAAATATAAAAATATTTAAATATAAATATGTAATAAAATATGCGAAAGCAGTCCGATGAACACATCGTCATTTTAATGTATGTTCTTTTTTCAAAATAGAAATTCTCATTTGATAGTCAATTTTTTATCCAGCTTTACCCATTTTTCCATCTGGGAACACTGTGCGGGAGGTATTCTTACAATAGTGACATATGAACACGGCGCCGACTGAACAATCACTAGTTAATTGACCCAAATTGTTGCCTGGCAGTTCCAAAACATAAGCAGAATCGTTTAAAATAATATTTCCGAATACTGAGTTTTTGACTGATTCTGCATTTTATGACTTTTTTTCCGTTTCAGCCAGCCCGCCACACGAAACTCGAAAAGGCCGACATCCTCGAGATGGCGGTGAAACACCTACAGAACGTCCAGCGGCAACAGCTGGCGATCGCGATGACGACCGACTCGTCGGTCTTGAGGAAGTTCAAGAACGGTTTCAACGAGTGCGCCACCGAGATCGACAGGTACATAGGGCAGATCGAGGGCATCGATAGCTCGATGAAGCAGAGGGTGTCGAACCACCTCCAGAAGTGCATGAACGGTATTGAACACGTCGCACAGTTAAACCTCCCCGGCTTCAGTAACTTTCCTTTTCTAGCCGGCTCGTCCAGCCAGAGCAACCATGTCGGCGATCAGAACAATAACCCGAGGCTACAAGTGCCCCTGCAGCTCATACCGAGCAGGTTGCCCACGGGCGAACTCGCCCTACTCGTCCCTAACTCCAGTAACATGCCCTATTTCCCGGCCACGGTCACGGCGACCATCCAGAACAGGCCGAGCGCCTTCGCGACGGTCGTCTCGGGGGGTGAACTCCCGAAGACCCTGAGTCCCCCGGTGAGCCCGAGGAACCCCTCGCCGCACGGGTTCAGACCTGTCTTACCGAAGAGCTTCAACGACGACCACCAGGTGCAGCAGGTCTCGTCGACCGTGCCCTACGCGCAACCGCTGGAAGTGAAAACGCTCAAATTCCCCATAACCAGGAAACTAGAATCCCCAAAGAAACCATCGGATCCGCTCTGCGTCATCACCAACCAGAACGAGCGGTACAAGCAGGCGCAGATGGTCGAGGAGACTGCGGGTTTCCCCGAGAACGCCGTCAAAAGGAAATACCCAGATTCTTTGCTCGCCGTCTCAGAGTATTACGCCCCGCCCCCGAAAATAGTGAAAACGCAGCTCGTGACGCCTTCGAGTAGTGATAGGGAGGATGTTACCAAAACCGTTTCCTTCCCGAAACCGGAACCTTCCAGCTCCAATTCCAATGCGGAAGGCTCTAGTGATATGTGGAGACCTTGGTAGGGGTCAGGTGCCTCGATGTGATCTTTATGTGGCCATAAGCTCAAGTGAAAGCTTTAATGTAGGTTAAGTGTGTTGTAGAGTAAGTTTTGAGTTTTTCGTGTGTTAGGGTAATTGAATTTTTCGACTGATTATGAATTGTAATTTAGGTGAATAGAGTTTATTATTTTAAAAGGTGTTTTATTATTAAGGTTCACGGCAGATAACAGAACCACAAAAATATTGTAACAGGGTGGACAATTGCGAAACTTTTTCAAGTTTAAAAAATTTAATAGCACTCCAATTATTCCAGTAGTGACAACTTCGATGATTATGCGGGCTAATTGAAATTTTTCATAAGGGGGAAAACCAAATTTATGGAAATAGTAAGACCTGTTATTTTTCAATTTGACAGTCTTCAACATTTACCCCAAAAAATAGAGATCTCAGGATGTTCCTATCCAAACTGGCCACCCTTCCCTTCCGAGGAGTAAGACTTTTTTTAATCAAAATAAGCTAAGAAATCGATAGATTGACCAATTCTAAGTAACTTTTGCTCTATAGATTTTTTTTTTGTAAAGTTGATATTTTTCGCGTTATTCACGATTGAAGCTACACATTTTTCATTGAAAAAACGAATGTTTTTTAACAGTTTTTCACCACTACCTTGAAAATCTCTCATTTTATCGGAAAAAACAATCAGAACAAAAATGTAAGGTTAATAAGGGTTGAGTTATTGCTCGTTCTCCATTTATCAATGGTAAAATACTGTATTACTGTGGAATTTTGGGAAACAATGTCGATTTTCATGAAAATTTGGACTTAAGCTCTTCTTACCCTCTTCTTCAAAGTTCGGCATATGACGAAGTGTGCTTTTTCCCTAGAGGTGGAAAGCACCCCTTCTAAGGGGTAAGAATTTTTTTTAATCAAAATAAACCCGGAAATCTATAGACTGACCAATTCTAAGTAACTTTTATTCTATAATGTTTTTTGGTAAAGTTGATACTTTTCCAGTTATTCACGGTAAAAATAAATGTAATGTATCATAGACCCTTTCAAATTATGAAATAGCGAAAAAAGATCCCTTGCTTTCCAAGCTAGAAACTTTTTAAAAAATGCATTTTGTAGAGAATTCCAAGCGCTTTTGCATCAAATTAGTTAAAAGTTTTTACAATGCGTAGTTTTGAAAAGGGTTGCGTTCAAAGGGCTTGGATGAGCTATAATTAGTACGCGAAGGCAAACTTCGAAACGCCATATCTCCTTCATTTTTATGATACAAAGTTAAATAAAAAAATCAAAATTATCAGTGAGACAGACCCTGCAATTAACATTTGAAACAGTTTTTTATATCTGAAATAGTTTTTGAATTATTTAAGAACAATCCTTTTTTTTTCTAAAATTATTAAAACGCAATTTTCATTTTAAACAATTATTTTTTCAAATAAGCATTCTTAACCGGTTAAACTACATAGATCTTATCAAAAATACCTAAATAAAGTTAAAGGCAAATGGGTTACATTTAATTTTTATCAGAGTGGTAATGACGAGGGTGTAATTTTTAAATTTTTGAAAAAACAAGAAAGGTGTTAGTTAATTTTTGGTATAAATCAGTCAATTTTTATGCATGAGACTTATGTCAGTACTCATTTTAAAGGGTATTTTATGTACTTTAGAAAAGGTCGATTGAGTTATCCTCAAAAATTTTACCATTTTCATGTTATTGAAGGTTAAATATTTTCAATTTCGCGGTACTCGAAAAATAACCATGCTTCAACGAGCAATAATTCAGTCATTATTGGGTTTATGGAGGTCACTCAAAAACGTATATCTTTGTTTTTTTATTAGCTACATTTTTGTTCTGATTGTTTTTTCCGACAAAATGAAAGATTTTCAAGTTATTGGAGAAAAACTGTAAAAAAACATTCGTTTTTTAATTAAAAATGTATAATTTCAATCGTGAACAACTCGAAAAATATCAACTTTACAAAAAAACTTTATAGAAAAAAGTTACTTAGAATTGGTCAGTCCATCAATTTCCCGGCTTATTTTGATTAAAAAATGTCTTACCCCTTAGAAGGGGTGGTTTCCACCCCTTGAGAAAAAGCACGCTTAGGCACAAGTTCAACTTTGAAGAACATTATAAATACTACTTGAATGCCAATTTTCAAAGAAAATTGTTTGCTAAAATTCCACGCGAAAATGGCTGATGACTGGACTATAAGGTTTACTATTTAAAATGTTACAATTAGGTTATAGATTTAACAAACCTCTCTTTAACATCCATTTCTCAAATTTACATTTTTTCAAAAAGCAGTAACATATACAGTAAAAGAAACTCGTAGCAATCAAAATAATTTTGTTAGGGTAGTAGGGTAATATTATAGGTTCGATCAATTTAAAAATAAGATTGATTTTAATTTATAATTTTTATATTATATAGTTCAGTATCTGAAAACGATTACACTGATCTCCAAAATTTATTGAGTACTTATAGTGAATATAGTACAACTATCAAATTTATTAGTTTTCATAACATTCCACGTTGGCAGAATTTAGCAATAGAAAGGATCACGAAAAAGTTAGGAAGATTGTGTAGATGTAGGTCCTTCATTATTAGAAAGGTGCTGATACTACACATATCTCCAAAGGAGTGAAGGAACTATCAAATAATTAAAAAATCGAAACCAGTCATGGAACAAACATCTCTAATGAATTAAATACGAATATAAAAGGAAGATGTATTTTAAATTATAACTAAATCTAAATATATTAAAAACTGAAAAAGCTGTAATATTGTCAATGAGTAGAAACGAGAAATAAGATCTGTTTGCTGGTTCTCCTTAAAATTGGATTAGGAATTGATAAATACCAACAAATATTTTTCTGATCACTAGGAAAGAAATTGATGAAGCAGTCAGAAATATAAAATTTCGACATGGTTTAAGTCCAGAGTCCAGACAAAATGTTTCCAAAGTAGAATCATATAAATTACATTTCAAATTACAAATTTTGTAGCTCGCGATTTGCTGCTAACTTCACACACATAATGTTTTACTAATATCAAATGCCCTTTTTACCAATATGCCTCTAAACAATACGATAATAATTAGGGTTTGGTAATCCTATACAAGTGATATAACAAATATGCGGTAACAAATCTACATTTATATATTTTTTTTTCACGGTAATACATTATACCTACATTTCTTTGAAAGTTTGAATTGCAACTTTATTGCCTATTAAAGTTTGATAATTATATAAAAATAAATCATTTTTTAAAGCCTGTCATATTCAAAGTTATAATACAAATGAGATGCTATTCCAAAAATAAATTTTCTAATACAAACATCACCCTTTTTTTAATTAGTTTGTACTACATTAGGATAATTACATTGTAATTACAATAATATTAGGGGTACTTAAAATAAAAAAATAATTTTATTTCGTGATGGCATCCAAGTTGTCAATAAAGAAAATTAACGCATTTTAATTAAACTAAGTACTATAACGAAAAGTAGAGAAACTTCTCTTGAATAGGTACAACAAATAACCAAGAAATGACCAAAAATTAAAATACACACAGTGCCAAAAAATTGTAGAATATAGAGATATCGAAATATGCACTTTACATGAATATGTACACATAACAATATAAAGTTATTGATAAAACGGTCAGAATGAAATTGATTTCGCCATCTAACGGCTGCCTGCTAAAAGAGATGCTAGTGTCGTCGAAGGTGTCATATGACGCCTAATACTTCTAACAGTTTTCTGTTCAGAAAAATCACAGCGATTTGTCTCTTATACGACAAACTTTGATAACGCGTTACTAAAATTACAGCCTTTATATAAAAACGACATGCTAGCGTCATCTCATTAATAAATGGAGGCATTAAGTCATGGATTTTTATTATCTGCACGGTGTGTTGCATATACTAAGAAGAATACTTCTACACTTTCGAAACGAAAAAACGTGTCGCCATCTGTATTACATACGACAAAAGTGTACAGTAATCTTTCGAACCACCACCTGTAGATTACCCAGAGACGTCATCGACTACTAAACATATAATATAAACATAACCTTCATATTCGTTAATGAATTAATGGCGTTCGTTTTGGTCACACAGTTTCATATACTCTCTCAAAGCCTAATGCCACACGTCTAATTTCGAAGTTCTAATGACAACAGAGCAGGTAAGTCGACACTTCGACGTTACTTATTCGTTACTGTTAACAATTTGGTTCAGAAAATCAAAGCCACGGTGTTCGCAACCGCCAAGCAGATTTCGAGAGATGTCCTAACGAACTTCAATATGGAGGTAGAACCGGAAGTGCTGGACGTTATAGCGGAAATGACGTATAAGAAGTTAGTGTTGTACGGGTCGGATTTGGAAGCTTTTCAGAAGTAAGGGTAAACAGAAAGGAAGAATTGTTTTTGTAGAATTTCCTGACCTTGTAGGTCGGTAAATATTGATGAAATTGCGCGGGAAATGTAAGGTGATCGGTTAACCTCTTCAGTAGGACGTTCGGTTACCTGTGTTGTTTATTAATGTTGTTCCATTTTTTACAAATAATCGTAAATTTCCTAAAAGCAATTTAAGAAGTGTATATATGTGTTCATTCAGTATCAGATGAAAGTACTAGATGTAAACTTACTTGAAAATTAAAAACAGGCTACAGTTTTACGTATGAAAACGTAATTGAATACTGAGTTGCTTGTAAAAACAAGCAATTCAGAAATTTAAATTTCGGTAATTGAGTGTCAATATTCCCACAATGTTTTATATACTTTGACATCCTGGTTTGCATTCAGCTCCCGATCTTCCTTCACTAATCACTTCAACTTTTACAATTTTTAACAATTTTTTTCAGAATAAGATGTTTAAAAATTCGTGGGCAGCCACCAAAAGCCAGTAAACGTAGTGTTTTCATTATTGTGTAGCAGGTTACACTATGAATTACTGTGAACATTGTTGGGCTTCTTTGGAAATTTATTTTTATCTTATCTTTATTTTTGCGCTTTGTTCGTAGGCTGTAGGTGTGTCGTAATTATTCATAGAGGAAACATATTTAGTGTGCATCTATTCCAGTACCTAACAGAGTGATATGGTTAAAAATAGCGATTGGAACATAATACCAAATGTGTGCTAATGATTTCTGATTTGTGTTGAGTCTTGGCCAATTTTGAAAATTTGTCAAAAATTAAATAAAATCATATCATATTCAGTCATATCAGTTCCTTTACCAAAATACGTATTATCCGTATTAGTAATATGCTTTCTTGTAGTGCAACTTGTCTATAATTGCCATCCGATTTTGACGGGGCTGAAGTTAACCACATTCACAAATTCATAAGAGTGAAAACCAATTCTAATTGTAATCTGCATCTAAACGAAATCTGCAATTTATTACAGCAGAAAATGTTGATGTCTTAGTAATTTTGACTGCCAGAGGTAAGGTCCTCAAAGAAATTTATTTTGTGAAATCTGGAAGCCTAAATACAAATGCAAATTTGTCCTTTTTCCTTTTTAATTTCTCATTAGGGGGGGGGGGTTGCTGTACTCATATATTAAGAGACAGTTTTGTAATCGTGCTGATTTTCGGAATGTGAGATATTGCCATTTCTGGACCTTGTGAGGTCCGCTCAGTTCGAATAACATGTGTTTGGAAACATGTATGTGTATGTATGTGTGTGTATATGTATGGTGTATGTGGTCAACGTTTTCTCAGAAACTATGAATAGTGAAAAGTTAAAATTTTGTATTCAGGCTGGGCCCGGGTCTAAAAACCCGCGACCACATAAATTTCATCAGAATCAGTTAAGGGCACAGGACACTTTACTCTTGTCATTTTTAGGTTTTTTTAGTCCACCTTTTTTTTAACTTTGTATATTTACATTACTATTCAATTGTTATTGATTGCCGTTATCGTTATTTTGACTGATCTTCTGGGAAAGGCCCTTTACCTTTGTGAATTTTTGATTTTTCTCAATTTTCTCCAAAACGACTTTACCTATTCTCACTAAATGTTAGATTTGAACGGACGGAACTAATGACTACACCTTTCATTAAACATTTTTTTCTAAAGCCTCCCCGAAGGGCACTTTAATAATGTTGCCATGAATATTTTGATCCGGCCATATGAGAAAGTCATATAATGTTACACATCGCCATTTTTTGCAATGTTTTGCTGGATGTTATACAACTTTCACGTTCTTCCATAAAGGCAAAAATATTTTTCGATCCCATACAAATTACGGATTTAATACGTCAGGTGGAAATATTTTATAGTAATAGGTAGTACTTCAGAGTTGGAGGAATATTCACAACCAATCGGAATTCTAAATTAGCTTGTAGCGGGACAACTGCTCAAAATGTTATTTTGTTATTGCTAAAAGGGGTGCGGTGCAAATTGTAGTTGTCCCAATGATAAACTTTTTTCTAATTCAACCGGGGAATAAGCCATCCAGTGACAAGTGTCAAAATTGTCTTCCAATTATAGACCAAGAGGAAGAGGTCGATAAAGATGCGAGTTCTTTTGATGACATGGATTTTCGGTAATGTATTTAAAAATTTAATTTTCTCCTTTACTCATTTCATAATTTTAGCTTTTAATTTCAAGTAAACATTGTATTTAATTCCATTCATAACGACGATTTGTAAGGGATAAAATTTTTCAGTGGAT